>VDFB02090757.1:66665-162599 GCA_007258455.2 Sequoia sempervirens
AAAGCATTTAATCAATCTACTCACTTCCTTGCTGCTATGGCTAAAATCCTAAATTAGGTGCTTTCCAACAAACTATGGATGCTTGGAAAAAATCTATCAAAGCATAACAGTTATCAATAACATAGACAAGGCAGCGAGTAGTTTGTAAAAATTCCTTGAAGAAATATGGTCTCATGGTGATGGAATGCCATTTTTTTCAAACAACTCACCGCATTTTCTATGCTACCACATTTTCCATACATGTCTACCAAAGCATTTTATCAAACTACTTGAACTTCCTTGTTGCTATGGCTAAAAGCCTAAAAAAGGCGCTTTCCAACAAACTATGGATGCTCAAAAAAAATATATCAAAGCATAACAGTGAGCAATAGCATAGAAAAGGCAATGAGTAGTTTGAAAAAATGCCTTGACGAAATGTGGTCTCATGGTGATGGAATGAGGCATTTTTTCAAACTACTCATTGCCTTTTCTATGCTATTGCTTACTATTATGCTTTGATAGATTTTTTAGCTTATAGTAAGCAATAGGATAGAATTTAAGGCAATGAGTAGTTTGAAAAAATGCCTCGAAGAAATGCGGTCTCATGGTGATGGAATGCCATTCCATCACCATGAGACCACATTTCTTTGAGGCATTTTTTCAAATAGGTTGCCTCCTTTTCTATGCTACCACATTTTCCATACATGTCTACCAAAGCATTTTATCAAACTACTCACTTCCTTGTTGCTATGGCTAAAAGCCTAGAATAGGTGCTTTCCAACAAACTATGGATGCTTGGAAAAAATCTATCAAAGTATAATAGTAAGCAATATCATAGTCAAGGTAGTAAGTAGTTTGAAAAAATGTCTTGAAGAAATATGGTCTCAAAGTGAATAGAGAATAGACGTATATAGATCATACAAAGCATCGAGGGACTAAACCATGAACATAGCATGCCACACTTATATCTATAATAGGCCCAAATTCACAATTCAGATTAATTACAACCTAATAAATTTGTATCTAATCTTTGAGTCCTAAGTTTCATCGTTGGTCATAACTTACAACAAAATATTTCTCATCGACAATGATAATTGACATAAAATTAATTTATGTTAGAGTAGAATTGTTATTTAATTGTTTTTATTCTACTTTATGCATTAATACACCTTAGATGGCTATGCGTCATTTAGGTAGTTAGTTAGATATGTGACACTTTTTATTTGCCACTTGGTGGAGCATTCTTTACACCTTGAGTCGAGCACTCCTATAGTGACTCAAACTGGTTTTCCTATATGTACAATCTTCCTCATTGAGAAGATCATTCTATTATTTTATTTCTAATCAAACATTTCATTGTTGTTTTCAATCTCATAGAATGAGTGTGTGCTTTCTTGACTTCCATGACTCAAAGATGCTAGCATTCAAGCAAATATATTGTTAATATTACCATGCTATCAAACCAATTCTGCAATCTGAGTGCTGGTTTAGTTGATATATGAGTTTTCTTTACAAAAAGCATAGTTGCATGCAAATTAGTTTGATGCCTATTGTGTCTTTGTTTGTTTAGTGAAGCATTGAGTAGAAAGAACGATTTCTTACATCTCATTGGAGGTGTTTACATAGTTAGAAAGGTTGGTAGCTTTCTAAGGTCGAATTAGTTGTGTCTGTGGTTTGAAGTTCAAATATCATTTGTTGAAATTCTGTTGAAAGGTGTTCTTTGATTTATGGAATCTTTCCTTCTTATGGGTATCTGTTCAAAGGGATTTCAGTGATATTTTAGCCTTTTCTTTTGCATTCAAGAGAGGCATATGTTAAGGTTTGAACTCATATACTGAGAAACTAGTAAGCCATAAAACAATAATCAAGATGCAGGAAGCCAACATACAAGCGTTTGAGCTGAGTGATCATCTTTGTACTAGTCGATCTAAAAATAGAAGGTAACATGAAAACCATTGAGAGGAGTCGATAGCATTATTTAAAGATGGATCTTGTGGTGGCCTAGAATCTGCAAGTTGGCATAAAAATCACTAGAGAGGAATTGTGAAAGATCTGGCCTTTGGCGCAAGGAAAACCCATGAGAAATCAAATGTCATGAAAGGCTATTCTAATGCATAAGAAGTAGCATATGTACTTCAACATTGAAGGAAGCAACATTTTTTTTGTCTTTGCATGCATAGGCACCAAACTGCTCCCCTTCAACTGCCTCCACTCTCCATGTGGGCGCCCTTTATACATGCAGCTATATCTGCTATTACAACAAATTTTGCAAATCATTGGGTCTCATGAATGGTGGTTGGTGCTTCCTTTTCTGCCAATGGGTTTATTCTCCTCCATAGGCAGCCATGCAGTAGTACTCGCCCATTCACTCAGGCTTTGGAGACTGAGTTGATTCCACCAACCAATTCCTATAGACAAGGTCAAGTTCCTGTATACGCCCCCATACTTCTCTACATGTCATCAACCAAGTCAAATGGCTCTTCCACGTGGTGTTTTTTTTGCTAAACATCTAGCAATCAAACTTATTAACTAATGTACTTACTGTTTCACTTTTCTTTCATAGTTAGCATTTTACATAGATGTTAATTTTTCCCATTTAATGTGATTGTTAGTATTTTGTCAAAGGTTCAACAAAATGTTTGTAAGGGGAGAGTCTTTTTCATTTTGGAAAAAAAATCAAATGGGAAGTCACAATTTTGATTGTGAATAGTCGACAAAAAGCTCTTTTCATTCTGAAGACTTTACCATTGAGACGATTTAAAAATTGTGTTGTTTAACACATTTTTTCTCCTCATTCAAAATGCAAGCTTTAAATTTTTTAGTGCAAATTTGGCAATAGGAATTATTGTAACTTTTGATTAACTACTCAAATCAACTATTTCTTTTGTGAAAGCGAATAATCATTTGTCCATCTCATTGGAAATGATATTGCACTCAATTATAAAGTGTCATTATTCAATCCATTGAAATTGTTATATGCACTAAAACATATTAAGTGTCAATTCAAAGGGGATAAGAATCATAATCAAGGGGGGTTGTCTTGATTGTTATTCTAGAAAATGGACATAATCCCAACTCCATTTAACTTCTATGAATGGAAGCAATCAATGGATACAAATCTCAAGAAACTAGGATTGCTTCGTATCACTATAGGTTTGGAACCTAAACCTACTTGAGAGCAATTGAAAAGAAAAAATGGCATAATCAAAATGATGAAGCCTATAGAACTTTATGTACATTTATTTTTTCTGACCTTCTCTTTCACATTAATTTTGCCACAACACCTAATGATGTATGGACAACATTAGAAAAGAAATTGGTAAGAAAGATGCAATAAGGGGACATCAATTGGAGAATGAACTAATAAGTCTTAATCCACAAGACTTTAACACAATCCAAAAGCTCTTTAGTAAATTGAATTTGTTAAGATTTCAACTCAAGCAATGCTTAATAGAAAAAAAAAAGATGAACAATTAGTCCTAAGTGTCTTATCAAAGTTAGGTTCTCAATATTCAGTGTTTGTTTCTAATTTTTATGTGACAAAGAATGATTTTGGTGCATGCTACACTATGCCATCTCTTTCATATTTTGTTGTTTCTCTCACAAAGGAGAAAGATTTCGAATGGGTACCATATAGCCTTTAAATCCACAAGCTCTTGTTGCAACTAAACAAAAGAGCAAAGAAATAAAGGATGATAAGTCACAACAAAAAGTGAAGTGTGCTTTCTACAAGAAATATCATGGTCATATTGAAGACAAATGTATGAAGAAAATGATTCACCATCTTATGAATCTACTTGAGCAACAAGGGGTTCCTACATCCATCAAAGAATATTCATCTAGTCCAAAATCTTCTAAAGAATTTAGGATATATCTAAAGGAAAAGTACTTATGGCAACTACAAGTTCGGAGATTGATAAATGGGTTCTTGATTTAGGAGCGTCACATCATATGCCTCCTTATCTAGAAGTGTGTATGTCCTTTTATCCTTCTAATATAAAAAAAGTAAAAGTAGCTAATAACACTTTCATATGTGTTTGTGGGCAAGGTATTGTTGATATATGCAATCAATATACTCCTAATGTCTTGTTTGTTCTTGAATTGGGAAACAATATTCTTTCCATTTATCAACTTACAAATTTTGGGTGAGATTGATCATCTCTCTCATGTTTACACAATTTCTCACTTTTCTCTAGAGGATTCATACTCACAAATTCATTCTCCCACTTCTAGTATGGGTAGTTCTCCTCCACTATCTCCTGTTGCATCAAAATTCAGAAGCACTTCACTCAGAGCATCCAAAGGTTCTTTCCAATAGAAGATCACAAGGAGCAGTTGAGCATAATCTTTTGGGAGGCTTCACAATCTCTCTGCATTTACTTTCTTGTTATCATCTCCTTTTTGGAGGGTATTTTTTCCCACATTATTTTCTACCTTTCTCCACTTTATGAGAGATTTTCATTATACATGAGTACCTCATCAAACCTAATTGCTAGGACCCATCCATCTTTGTACCCACCTAAGTTGATCTTAAATGGGGGTGTTAGAGTAGAATTATTATTTAATTATTTTTATTCTACTTTATGTATTAAGCCACCTTAGATAGCTGTGTCATTTAGTAAGTTAGATATGTGGCACTTCTTCTTTTTCACTTGGTGGAGCATTTAGGCTACCACCTTGATTTGAGCACTCTTATAGTGACTCAAATTGGTTTTCCTAGATATGTACAATTTTCCTAATTGAGAAGATCATTCCATTGTTTTAATTCAAATCATTCAGCATTGCATTGTTATTTTCAATCTCATATATTGAATGTGTGCTTGCTTGACTTGCTTGACTCAATGATGCTCACATTCAAGCATATATCTTGTTAACATTAACAAGTTCACCCCAATCTCTCTATGGCATTCACATTTATCAGTCTTACATATTTCTTAATTTATGTCTAATTATATTATAATTACTTAGGCATTAAATTTGTATAGGGTGTATTTTATTTTCCAATCATATACTCAAATAATGTTATACTTTTTTGTAATATCTCTTATGGTGAAATAACCTTTTGTTTGTAAGTGAAGTTAAATGGCTTATGAAAATTCATCCAGAATCAAGTCTTGTTGAGTGCATAGATACAACATCATAAGTGATGAGATTGAGATCATTCCCTCTAAAAAAAATTGGTGGAATGGATACCCCACAACCCTTGGCAGCATGTCATATTTTGTGTGCTTAATACCTATAGGCTCTTGTTGAGTGCATATGCCAAACACCATAAGGGTCAAGGTTGGTTTTGCGTCCTAGGAAAATTTGGTATAATTGTACCCCTTAGTCCTTCACACTGAACATGAGGAGGTCTAAGTCACAATTCACGTGCCTTAGCACCCTATCCTAATTCATGCACTCCATGTTTATGGGTTCTTCTTGAGTGCATAAGCTAGACATCATAAGGGATGAGGTTAAGATCATGCCTCAAACAAGTTTGGTGGGATTGGTACCATGAATTATTGTCTATAAAACAAAGGAGGTCCAAGTTGTAATTTGTGCCCATGATGCTCATAAGATTTATACCATGAGGGATGAGCTTGGGATTATGTTCTAGATGAATTTGGCAAAATGGATACTCATTAGTCCTTGGTGCTAAACTAATGTAGGCTGATAATTTATGCTACTAGTGTTTTATGATGCATATCCTTCCAATTAAAAATACTAATATAAAATTATGCCTACTTTCCTCAAATTTAAAGGTTGTGTCAGTGTATGCAGTCATGTCCTTGAAAAATTTTGTGGAGTGGATACCTCTTTGTCCTTGGCACTAAGTTGTAATTTTTGCATTTGATGCCAATGGGCTCTTGTTGAGTGTATAGACCATACACCATAAGGAATAAGGTTGATATTGTACTCCAAGAAAATTTGATATAATTGATATTCCTCAATCCTAGGCAATAAATTGAAGGAGGTCTAAGTTGTTATTAATGCACCTTGTCACTAAGTCCTAGTTTGTGCACTTGATGCATATGAGATCTTATTGAGTGTATAGACTACACACCATAAGGGATGAGGTCAATTGTACGCTACATGAATGTAGTGGAATTGACACCCTTAGTCATCAACATTAAATTAAAGGAGGTCTACATAAAAATTCATGTACCCAATGCCTACATATTCTTGTTAAGTACATAAACCCAATAATATAAATAATAAGAATATAAACAAGTGACGCAAGCGTCGAGTTCCTGCCGAGAGGTAAAAGTCATGTAGCTTTCAGTTACAGAAAGTTTGGAGAGAGGAAATTGGAATATAAATATATTTAAAATGTGTAGAATGCATGGGGAACGTGGTTCATGGGGACATGTAAAATGGCAAAACTTGTGGATGGATGAAAGGTTTTTTTTTTGTTTATGGGTATCATGAAACAATGGGGTTTTGTATAGAAACATTCAGAAACATTTGCAATAGAAAGAATTAGAAACATTAGTAATGCAAACTATCGGAAACATTTGTAATGCATGAGACATATACGAATACATGTATGCACCTGTGGACAATGCACAAAAGTGTGAGATGCATAGTTGGCAGGTGAAGGAATCTTAAAGCAAGAGGAGATGCAGTTCACATCTATAGTATTAAATGAAAGAGAATAGGAGAAGTAAACTATTTATGACTAGTGAAATGTATTTTTTTTAGAGAACCTGTTCATTGAGAAATTCATTAGTCATTTTAAATGGAACAAAGTTTTGATGTAGAGATATTTGTAATTGAGGTATTTTAGTTTATTATATTAGAAAATGCAACTGCTAATAGGAACAATAGTATTAGGCAGAAGATTGATAGGGATAGCTAATTTGAGTATAAACTTTTGTAACATTAACAAATGTTTTTTTTTTTTTTATATAGTGTAAAGATTAGTAATATATAAAGCTATTGATTTTATTATAAATAAGATTTAAATCCTGTGTATTTAATATGATAACATATTTTCATGTATAGAACAATGTAATTATATTACATTAAATTGTTAGATGAATGACTAGAAAGGTATTGATTTTATTATAAATAAGATTTTAATATTGTTTATGTAATATGAATAAAAATTTGTGTTGATATAATAAACAATAAGTAATTTGGAAAAATATAATAAAGAACCTTACTACGTAGGAGTAAATTTGTGTATAAATAACATAAAATGTAATAGTTTAACTTATGAAAATGTAATAAATGAAATAAATATTACAAAAAAATATTGGATGAAACTATACAAAGGTATTGATTTTATTAGAAATTAGATCTGAATGTTGTTAATGAATTACAAATTAAAAAATAATTTGGAAAGATATAAAGAATTTTATTAGGTAAGATAAAATGTAGATACAGTAAAATAATAAACATGTTTGTAGCAGTTGGCATGGAAAGATTAAATTATTATAATAATGTGTAGTACAATATTCTTACAATGTTTGGGAAAATGCGTGAAGCATCAAGCAAACATGGAGACATGTAGACATTTAGGAATGTGCATGGAGTGCACCAAAGAGTGAAAAGCAACGACGGCACGAAAGCAATCCTGAAAGTGTGGTGAAACTGAAATTGCATTTACAGTATTAAATGAAAGAAAACAAGATAAATAAACTAGTTAGTATCAGTGCATATATGAAAGAAAAGCATTAAAATATGGATCCATGTAAAGACATATGCATGCACAGATATGTACATGTGTCCATTCAACTTGATATGTTAAGAAGAATGTATATATGCCTGCATCCATAAAGCTAGAGATGTTAGAAACAAGTTATAGGTTAAAGAAGAAGTACGAAAACATTATGGAAAAGACGTTTTGAAGATGTAGACATTATGGTAAACATTAATGCATGCATCTATGTGTACATTTGTCCATGGAAGTTGGTAAGTAAACAAGAATGTATATATGCCTATGTGGAGAAAGCTAGGAAATGTGTGGAACAATTTGCATTTGACAGATATGAAAAGAACATTTATGATCGAAACAAAAGAATCATACATTATTGTTGTCTGACCAAGTGTAATAAGGAAATGCAATAGTGCATGAATGCATGGGTATAGTATAAAATGTTTTGAAAGCAAGTCGTAAATACAAGTCTATGTTCTCATAGTTATTTTGAAAGCCCTCAGTGTTTAATTGCATAACCTTGATATTTTTTCCAATTTTTCCTTTGGTATGGTGTGAACTCTGTTCTAATGGATGAAGGTATATTTGAGCTATAGATAGATAAAGATATGTAAGGGTGGTAAAGAAGTATGAGTGATGTATGTGCAAGAAAGAGAAGGAATTGAGAGAGTGATGTGATGCAAGCAAGGTATATGAGTGCCTTATGGAAAATATTAGATATGCGAAGGAACGATATGTGAAATTAGATGTGCGAATGAATGGAATGTAAATGATATGAATTTATCATTTTTGAGCTATATGCTAAAAATTAAATGCAAGTTAAGAAAATTTGAATCGATGAATTGGATTGAGAAAAAAAAAGGAATGCAAGACATTGGTGTGATGCTAGAGAAGCATATAAATGTATTTTGAAATTTATTTGATTTAAGAAGAAATGATGTGCACAAGTGGAAATGGAAATGAGTGGATTCGATAGGGTATGAAATCAACTTTTGTTCCAAGCAAGGGTATAGGAATCTGTATTTTGTTGTTGGTTATGCTTTTTAAAATCATCATAGGGCTGAGTGTCTGAATAAAAATACAAAAGAAAGACTGGGGTCTCATTTCTCACTCTCCTTTGGACTAAACAAAGTTCCAAGATCCTCGAGCCTCCTTGAAATGTGACAAGAGATGAACAGATATAAAAAAATAGTATTAGTACCTTTACATGGGTGCATTTCTACATTTGCAGTTACAAATTTCCTTAATGACCTTATTGAGAAAGCCAAAATTTATTATTATTTTGTTTAAAGTATTCAATGGAAATAATCCTAAACATTTGTAACAATGCTCAAGGTAAGCATGTATGCATGTATCCATGTGCAGAAAATGCAAAGAGTAGAAAGCGTAGATGACATGTGAACAAGAAATTTGAATGTAAAATAGTTAAATCAAGTAGGAATACAAATCTGTAAAAGCATAGTGATGCTCAAGTAGCATTTGCAGAAGGAAGCGAAAGGAAAACAGGGAAAACAAATTATATACCAGGAAACCATATATCAGAGGAAATGCATAAATATTTGTATCCTTGTAAACATTTGTACGTAGA
The DNA here is from genome assembly GCA_007258455.2 of Sequoia sempervirens. Lineage (NCBI taxonomy): Eukaryota > Viridiplantae > Streptophyta > Pinopsida > Cupressales > Cupressaceae > Sequoia > Sequoia sempervirens. The sequence goes on from VDFB02090757.1 coordinate 75,875, forward strand.
TGGATGTGTAGATGTGTCGATGTAATTTGGTGCACAAATAACAATGTATAAATGCATGTGTGCATAAAGCGAGAAATTCTGGGGACAATCTGCATTTGGAACATATAGAATATTGTTTTGTGAGCAATTGGATAAAGGATACGTAATGATCCATATGAATGCAAGGAAACATGTAAATATTTGTTAAATCTGATTAGACATAGTAGGCTTGAAGAAACTGTTAAACATGCTTACAGGGATCTATAATAAACAAGGTTCAAAAAAGGCATGATGAAAATAACTATTGAATACAACTATATGTTATGAGTGTGATTTTTGAAGCCCTCAGTGATTATTTGCATAACCTTAATATTTTCGTCATCTTTTTCTTTGCTTGGTATGGTGTGAATTTGGTTGTGATGGACGAGGGTATATTTGAGGTGTAGATAGATAAATATATGTAAATTTTAGAAAGAAGAATGAGTTATGGAAGTGGAAGAAAGAGAGTGAATTGAGAAAAAAGATGAGATGCAAATAAGGTGCATGAATAAGTTATGAAAATTATTTAACATGGGAGACAAGGATATCGGATAGTGGATATGAGAATGAATGCGAATGTAAATCGTATGAATTTATCTGGATTTAGTGAAAAAAGGTATGCAACACATTGGTATGAGGCAACACAAGCAAATAATTGGATTTTGAAATGTATTTGATTTGAGAAGAAAGGATGTGGAAGGGTGGAAATGGAAATAAATGGAATCAATATGGTATGAAGTTATTGTTTCTTGCAGCAAGGGATGGAAGAATGTGTAGTTTGGTATTGGTTATGCTTTTAAAAATCATCATGGGGCTGAGACTGTCAATATAAACACAGTAAAAAGGTGCATGTTGCATTTCTCACTCTCCATATTAAACAAGGTAGTGAGATCCTTGAGCTTCCTCGAAATGCAACAATAGAAGAGTGGATATAAAAATATAATGATATTTATGAATACAACAGTCAAAACAGAAGGCAAAGTGGAAGTTCTTATGCATATAATATGGAAAAAATAAATATGGAAGAACATAAAAACAAAGAACATGTAAATACTGGTGGAGTGGAGAACATTAAATACATGGAGGAATTAAAACATAGAGCTAATGACAGGTATATGCATAGATGCATGAATAGACACATGTAAAGATAGAGAACAACACTAGTTGAAGAAATGGACATATGAAGACATGTATACATGGATGTATGCATATTTGGATATATGTACAAATGCGTATGCTACATGCAAGAATGTATTCATATACATATGCAAATATGAATGAAGCCATATATGCAAATTAAATGCATTGAAATAACATGATATATGTAATTCATAGGTGCATATATGCATAAATGAATGTATACATGCACTCATAGATACAGTCATACATATATAGACAGATGCATGTAGAGATGGCAAGATATGCATAGATCGTTATATGCATGGTTGCGTCCATGGATACATAGATACATAAATCGTTATTGTTACAATGTATTTGTATACTTTGACTATAAAATCATATTTTAGATCATTTTAAGTGTTATCCATTCGAATCTTTTCTTGAAATACGAAGGATTCATCTCAGTCTTGCAGGTAATGTACAACTGTCCTATAAAGAGAGCTTTGGAACCAATGAGCTGTCATATTTACATGAGTGCATGAGTCGATAGATGCATATATACATGTATCCATGCAAATTATTGGTAGATGCATATATACATGGATGTGTGTATGCAATTTATAGGGCCATATATATATAAATGAAGGTATACATGTATCCATACATACAGGCATACATATATAGACAGATGCATAGAGAGACAGCAAGATATATGCATAAATCGATATATGCATGATTGCACCTATGGATACATAGATACATTATGTAATGAAGAAAAAGACACATTTATTTATGCATTTATTTTGAGAGTTTGATTTTGAATCCATATGCATACTCCGATTAAAACTAGTGGTTGAAAGTACACAGTTCATTGATACAAAATTAATGCGTTGAATTGCATCTGACTAAACGGGAGGTTGTTTGGATTGCTAATTAGTCTTTCAATATATAACAATTAAAAGAGATAAAGAAGTATAATTATCCTTGGGAACATTGCACATTTTGACTTTTCAATGAGAATGAATTAACAAAGTAGCAGTCAGACCTAAAGAAGATTCAAGGACTATGGTAATAGAAAACTATATTTTGGACAATGGCCAGACAATCTCTTGAATTTGCTTTAAAAACTTTGAAGCAAATGGATTTTTCATTATGTTTATTGTCATTGTACATGTTAAATGGAAGTTGGGTTTGCGATTGCTGCAGTGCATTTGGATACTTTGAATATAAAATCATAGTTTATATCATTTTTAGTGTTATTCAATTGAATCTTTTCTTGAAAGACCAAGGATTCATCTGAGACTTGGAGGCAATGGACAACTATGCTATAAAGAGAGCTTTGGAAGGAATGAGCAAGTAAAAGAAAACTGAGGTAAGAAAGTGTATTTGCTCACATTGCTAATGTCACTGTGTGCTTTAAACCTGCAAAGTAAAAGAAAACTAAGGAAAGAAAGTATTTATTGCCTCCAGTAACTGGTTTCTAGTTGTGTAAACTGTAGTTATATGTGTACATGTAATTATGTATATATGTTAGACAATATGTATTTGTGCAGAGGTACATAAGGATGGTATGAATCTCTAGAATTTAGATTGCATAGGTAACATGTTGTTCATAGTCATCTAGTTAGAGTAATATGATGACTTTGTGCATATTGGTATTTAATTCTGGAAGTTGATGTTTCCAAAATTGTTTTCTTTCAATCTGGAAAGTAGTATTAAGCTCTTTTGTTGGTTATGATTCAAAGTAAATGCATTAAATAGAATGTGGATTTATCATGTAATATAGATTTATGTGAGAAGACATGCATTGTGACTACTTTGACCATTTTATTTTTGTTATTTTGTGGATCTGTGCAGTCACATGAGATGATGTTGCTATAGAGTGAAGACCTGGAACCAAGCTACTTGATACATGTATCCTCATATACATGGATATGGACATCTATCATGGTATCCATAGATCTGTAGATACATGTATCTATGGATAGATGTATTCATAGATACATTGACACATATATGGATAGATGCCTGTATACATTTGCACATAGGATGACATACATAATAGCGTAGATGCATCTATAGGTAGATGAATACATAGAAACATAGTTGCATAGATAGATAGATAGATGTATAGCTGAATATAGAAATGCTTAAATATACATGTATCGAAAGTATACTTATGCATTCGCCCGGAATGCATTAAACCAGCAGCATGAACGAATCACATTTCGCCATTTAACATATTGCCTATTTTTTTGTATAGTTTGAATTTGGAGAGCTATTTTATATATTGGAAAACTAGCATTTATCTATTTTTCTATTCGTCTAAGTAGCTTTATAAATCATTTCCGTTTTTAAAATTCAGGGAAATGCAAATGCATAAATTGATAATGGCGGGTAGATGTACGTGATGCATAAATAAGAATTAAATGCATTGAATGGCATCTGGCTCGGGGTGAAGGCCGTGGAATCGCTTGGAGGCCACGCGTGGCCAGGGTGCTTTGGTCATTTAATATAGAGTTGAGTTACTTGGTATGCATTTCTGTTACTTTGTGTGTGTTGCATAGATACTTATATCCATGGCTACATGTGCAAAAAGGTGCATGTATTGTAGTATAGATGGATGCATCTAGAAGTGTATGTGCAAATGAGATGCATGGTTGCATGTGAGGCTTGTAAAGTCTGTATTTTTTTTATTACTACAAAGCAGTCTCATAAAGAGAGATTTGGAATGAGAATTATGTCAACATGAATGGTAATCAGAGCTTTTTCCTTTAATCTTGTTATATATTGAAAGAGTAACTAGCAATGCAAACATCGCTCCCTCTAGCCAGATGCCATTCAAAGCATTGAGCTTGCATCAGTGGACTATGTATCTTTATCCAGTAGTTTGAATAAAAGTTTGCATATGGATTTAGAATCAAAAGCTCTTTCCGTCGAATGTTTTTTTAATTTGCCTATGCATTTGCCCACAAAACCTAGAATTTGCAATTGCTTTGAGCTGTTTTGCTATGATGAAAGCACACAGGATAAAGGAATTTTGTCACCTGTTGTAGTTAATGTGCTCATAGGCACATTTGCAAAATATGGAAATGTATAGAAGGGAAGCGAACTGTACAAAAAAACTTGACAAAGAAATGTGATCCCATGGAACGCAACAAGTGTTCACAATGGACACTTTGGTTTTTGCGTGTTAAGTTTGTCAGATAATACAATTTGGCATGAACAATGTTGTAGGCATCACATGAACAACAGAACTATTCAACACTGAACTTTATGCTTGTAATAATTATTGGAAAAGTTGTAAATGCCATAGATGAAATAATATGAATAAAATTCTAGTTCCTGGTATTCTTGAAATGCAATGAAAAAACTGCTATAAAGGCATAAGACAAGGCTGTATAACATAGTGCCATTCCTGTATCTAATTTCTTTGAACACAAATGTTGTACACACTTGATTGCAATAGTAACATGTATATGAAAAATCGGACAATAGAGATCATAAATCAGTAGTTTTTAGTGTCTTGGAGCATGGAAAGGTGAAACAGTAAAAGTCTGAACAATGTAAATCTGTGCTCCTCTATTCCTAGTTCCTGTAAAGCCAACAAAATACTATGTATTAGAAACATAGTTTGTATGGATAGTGATTTTGAGGTACTGGTTCAAAAGAAAAAAAGTTTACATATGAATGTCTTAATTGCAAATTGCGTATGCATTTTCGTAGCACCAACTACCAGCACAGCGATTGTGCCAACTGGGCACTCATTTGCAATTGCTAACAATTGGCTGATAGTTGTACTTGGGATGAATTTGTACTGTTGACAGAGGCGAGGAATGTTTTCAGTGTTGCATATGGCTGCTAGAATCAAAATGCAATCACAGTCACCTCTGTCATAATCTGTCCTAGGTGCAATTTGGAAATCTGATATTGAAATAGCTGATCCCAGGACTATTTTAGGCTCATGTTGATACAGGAGGTCTCCACTAACATTTAACGTGGTTTTCATTTCTGATTTGTGATCTATCAGATGAGCACGTAGCATTTCCCGTGTTTTGTTGGCCTTTTCCAATGTTGCTTTGTAGACAACAAGGACATCACCCTGGAGGGTGCCTCTAGCTCTTTTTGCATTTAGCTGTTCAATTGAAACTATTCTAGGTTTCTTGACTCTCGATCTACAAGGAAGAAGGATAATGTCAATAAAATGCTAATTCTATATTAGCAACTTGGGCAAATGGTAGCACATTATAGAACAAAGTACTTTACCATTGTGCTGATGCTTGTTGTGCAATTTGCACCTGCCTGGCTTGTCTTTTTGATACATCTTTTGGTATCCTACAAAGAATTGGAACAATGCTATTTGAATATTTGTGATTTGGGCGAATGAGTATGAAGGGATAATACTATGAGCACTTTACCATTGTGCTGATTCTTCTTGTGCAATTTGTATTTGCTTTGACTGCCTTTTAGTTTCATCCATAGATCTCCTGCAAATAATGGATATGGCATTGGAAAAGACATTGCAATGCATAAAGGTGATATAAGGCTATAAGCTCTATAAAGCTGAATTTGTCTATTGTACAACATGCAATTTTTGGGAAATTGGATTGTAATCAGTCCAATATGCTTGTAATATATAGGTAGAGCATATATTTGTAGCCATGTTGGACCAAATGTGATCAATGACTGAGTTACCTATGTTGTGTTGTTAGTTCAACATAAATTGTATGTTGTTCTATTGCATATAACTAAGAAGCATTTTTTTGTGCTTTTGCTTTTTGAATACGTGTCACCCCACAATCCACGTTTGCTTTGGTCTGTGCATGCGCTTCTAGGCAATTGCATCTTGCACAAGTATGTTTCTTGATCTTGTACTTTGTGCAATGTATATAGAGCACCAGGGTTTAGTCCATTGCTATATGATTTAATTGCTTCTTTGTCCTTTTTTTTGAAGCAAGCCAAGGAATAATCTATAGCTCCATTGCATAATTGGCTTGAGGTGTTCTCGTTGTTTAATAGCACTTGAAGTGAATCAAACAAACAATCACAACATTATATGCAAATGTGCTTAAAGTATAAAGGCCTTCAGCTCTAAGGGCATTGTCAATGTTTGGTATTTGAGGATACCTTGGGCACAGTTTTTTAATCTCATGTGAACTTATGCAGTGTTTCGAAGTTCTGTTTTGTGTTTCAATTTTTAGCAATGGTTCAAAGTGTCCACTTAAAGAATTCATGCCATCAAATAGTATAGAGACTTATTCTGTGTAATCAGAACTATTGAGCTGTAAGCACCTTCTTGTTGTTGTCCTTGACCAAAGGGATATTTGTATCTTCAACCATTAGGGTCTAGTTCATAGTTATGGGATTTTATTGCTTGTTTGTCCTTGTTTTGAAAGCAGTACAAGAAGTAATCTATAGCTCCATTTCGTAATTGTGGATAATGCATTTTCTTGTGTGTATAATTGGGAATAGTTCTCTAAATCATTTATGTTCAAAGAAATGAGGAATACAATATGACAAAATGAATACATGGAAAACAACTTTATGCAGTTATTATATTGAAGAATTTCAATTGCATTTCAAGAAAAGCAAAAGGACAATTTGGAAAACTGACCTTGTAATCTGCTATCAAATGATCAAGAATACTTGTAGAAAATGTACAAATAGTGATGGGGACAAGCAATTTTGCCTAGTGTAGTTTGTGCGTGATTGTTTAAATAGAGTTCAAAGCATTGATCCCTGTCACAAGGACAAATCAGACAAATGAGTACAGTGAGTGACATATACTATGCTATTCATAAAAAGAAAAACAGAATTTTAATGTAGATTCATTTGTCTGAGGAAACAATGCAAGTAAGAACTTTTGTTTCTTTAAATGCAAATTGCTTTTTCTATAATTTTTTAATTCACAAGTGTAAACATGGCTCCCTACAGGCTTTTGCTATGCATTTTATTTTTTAACTATATTGTTGTTTTCCATCAAGCTTAAAGAACCCTGTAACTATGGTTTCCAAACAGATTTATATCAATGATCATAAGTCAACAAAGGTTTCTAATTACACTCAATACTTGAATCATGAAGCATCATTGCTTCAAGCTATAGCAAAAGTGCAGACAGGGACACACAAGCAAATTCAACAATGACATCATCCAACAAGGATTTGTTTGCTACTACTATGACTAACTAGTGAACTCAATTGACTCATCAGTCAAATAACTTGATTCATTATTGACCTAACTTGTTTGAAAGCTATCTTGTTAAGCTGATTAGTTAATTTCATTAGTGAGTAAAAGATAGATTTGACTTAATTTGCACAAGGTAACTGTAAGATTGACTTGTTCATTAATTGACTTTGATTAATGGTTCAGGGACAGATGGGACAAATTAAATTGTCATAAGCAAAATTTGAGATGGGCTTATTAGCTGTTACGACACATATACTATGACATTTGAGGTTTCATGAAATAATAGCGAAAGCAATAGAATAAGCAGATGGCTTCAACATACACGAAGAGATACAATCAATATGAACAGCTATAGGCTATTGAGTATTTGTAGCATAAGGAATGGAAAGGAAGATGTTGCGAAAGATTTTGCAATTTCAGTTTACAGTTGCCTTTGCTTTCTTGTCTACAAAGCCTTCTCAAGAAGTTCCTTATTTTTTTTGCATATGAATGGCCATGATTGGTTTAACTATTATTAGCTTTTCCAATAATTGGCTATGACCAACTGTGGAACACAATTAATTCATCAGCCACTTAGATTCATTTAACTACTTGGAATGCATTTAACTGCCAGCATTGACCAATCACATTTCGCAATTTAACAGATTACTTATTTTTTTTGTATAGTTTGAATTTGGATAGCTATTCTATATATTGGCAAATTAGCAGATATCTATTTTTCTATTCATCCGAGTAGCTTTAAAAATCATTTTCGTTTTAAGAAATTCGGGAAAATGCGAACGCATAAATTGATTAAATAAATTTAAGCAGAGGCATAGTTTAAAAGGTGGCGGCTCGAGGTACGTTATCCATGAATGCAGGTTAAATGCATTAAAATATCAGGAAACTGCGAGTGCAAAAATTGATTAATTAAAATTAAGCAAAGGCATAGTTTATCAAGGTGGCGTGTAGACGTATGTAATGTATGAATAAAAAATTAAATGCATTGAATGGCATCTGACCAAACGGGAGACTGTTTGAATTGCTAAGCAGCCTTTCAATAAAAGTCAATGAACAAAGTAGCAGTCAGACCGAAAGAAACTTGAAGGACTATGAGAACAAAAACTGTACATTTTAAATGAAAGTCAGGTTTTGCATTGTTACAATGTATTTGTATACTTTTCCTATAAAATCATAGTTTAGATCATTTAAAGTGTTATGCATTTGAATCTTTTCCTGAAATATGAAGGACTCATCTGAGTCTTGGAGGTAGTGGACAGCTATCCTATAGAGAGAGCTTTGGAACCAATGAGCTGTCATATATACATGTGCGGATGAGTCCATAGATGCATATATACATGTATCCATGCAAGTTATTGATAGATGCATATATACATGGATATATCTATGCAACTCATAGGTACATATAAACATAAATCGAGGTATACATGCACCCATAGATACAGTCATACATATAGACAGATGCATAAAGAGATTATAAGATATATGCATGAATGCACTTATGGATACATAGATACATTATGAAATGAAGAAAAAGACACATTTATATGTGCATTTATTTTGAGAGTTTGATTCAGAATCCATATGCAAACTTTGATTAAAACTAGTGCCTGAAAGTACACAATTTATAGCTGGTGTATTTTGATGTTTGGACTATTAGTATCCATAACACTATCACTGTCATCAATTGCAATTATAATTTTGCCAGTTGTTTGCACAAATGTGTTTTTATGCATTATGAAACCTAACTTGTACTTCTGAGACAGAATGAAGCAAAATAAATAAAAGTAGCAATTTGTTGCCTTGAGTAACTTGTTTCTTGGTATTCATTCAACAAGCGCAGGTGCGTTTGCTCTATCACTGTAAACATCCACTTTTTTATTGGTAAAAGCTGTCAGTTTTCTAGCCTATGTCTTTGCTTAAATTTATTTGTATATGTCATCTTGTTCCAGACTCTCATTAAATAAAGGAATCTCCATATTCTACCAGCAAAGAAAATGCATTAATGTCAAATGAGTTTGAAATTCAAGATAACAAATCTAATAGCACTCACTTGGATAAACTGTTTTCTATTGTGATAATTTTATTAGCCTGTAGCGTGAAGGCAAGAATACTTATGCATCTGGTTGAAATGAGTTTATTAGTTCCTGCTGGTAGGCAAAAATACTTATGCATTCGTGCGGAATGCATTTAACCGTCAGCATTGGCCAACGACATTTCGCCATTAAACATATTGCCTATTTTTTTGTATACTTTGAATTTGGAGAGCTATTTTATATATTGGAAAATTAGCATTCATCTATTTTTCTATTCGTCTGAGTAGCTTTATAAATCATTTCCATTTTTAAACTTCAGGAAAATGCGAACGCATATATTGATTGAATAAATTTAAGCAAAGGCATAGTTAAGTTACTTGGTATGCATTTCTATTACTTTGCATGTGTTGTTTTTGTCTTCTATAAGCGGTGTTCTGAGGGAGAGTTCTAGCAACTGAGCAGAATATGTTATAGTTGCAGAGTCCAGACCCAGAAACGAGTTATTTGAGGTGATAATTTGGTAATTTCCAGAGTGCCATTGTAGCAAAATGCTGGACAGTGAAATCAGAACAGGTAACTTTTCATTTTGAAGTCTATTTCATACAAGAAATGTCACATTCAGCATGACATTTGAGTTTCAAATAAGTCTCATGCACACAAATTTGTTATCATGCTAAAGCCATGTAAACATAGATGTTCCAATTCCATGAGGGACCATTTTATTTCCATTTGTCCAAGTTCATTTCATTCCATTATCAAGAACCAATAATTAAATGTTTAAACCAGGGACATGTAACCAGGAAATGCAAGAAAGGTTTAAACAATGAGATCATCTAACAAGCATACAAAGACTATGTTTCATGGGATTATTGAAGAGTTGACTTGTTTTCTATATGCTTCCATATTTTGGACATGTGCCTATGACAACAATAACCATAATATTTGACGGTATTCCTCTATCCTTGATGACAGTTCAATGGTTCCAAAGCTCTCTCTATAGGACAGTTGTACATTGCCTACAAGACTCAGATGGATCCTTTGTATTTCAAGGAAAGATCTGGATCAATAACAAGTTACTTGAGACAGCAAATGGTTATTTTCATTTAGCTTTTACTGCTTTTTATGCTATTACTGTAAAGATCTGGATCTACACCCATTAACAAGTTACTTGAGAGAACAAATGGTTATTTTCGTTTAGCTTTTATCGTTTTTTTATGCTATTACTGTAACCAAGTCTTGGACCTGCTTTAATGCATTGTATTTTATAGCGACTTTTCCATCATGCACTGTAATGTATAGCGCACACTCCTATATACACAAATCCATATGTTGCTTATGTTGCATGCATGAATATTTACATGTATATATGCTTATACATCCATATGCGCATATGCACATTTTCATGCGGCCATGTACACATTTAAGCCTGTATGTATTCCTGTATGCAACTGCATATACATGCGTCCATTTACTTATGGATCTGTCAGTCTAGCCTTGTACCAATTTATTATGTTATATGGATATTGCATATAGTAATACTAATTAGCTATTTCACTGTATATAGCAATTGTATTCATGAATGCCAGATCAAGCTTATATGTGTCAAGATGCATATACACTCACACTAAAAACTACTGAGTTATGATCTCTATTGTCCTACTTTCGTAGACATGTTACTATTGCAATCAAGTATGTTAAGCATTTGTGTCCAAATAAATTAGATACGGGAATGGCAATATGTTACACAACCTTGTCCTATGGCTTTATAGTAGTTTTTTCATTGCATTTCAAGAAAACCAGAAACTAGAATTTTTTTCATTTCATTTCATCTATGGCATTTACAACATTTCCAGTAATTATTAGAAGCATAGAGTTCAGTGTTGAATAGTTCTATTGTTCATGTGATTCCTCTAACATTGTTCATACCAAATTCTATATGTTTCCATATTTTGCATGTGTGCCTGGGAGGACATTAACTATAACAGGTCACAAAATTCCTTTTTTGCTGTATGCTTTCATGATAGCAAGAAAGCTCAAAGCGACTGCAAATTGTAGGTTTTCATAACACAGGCTTATAGAACACAAAAACAACACACTCAAAGTAATGAAGATGCATAGCAAGTAACTTAACTCTATATTAAATGGCTGAAGTATCCTGTTCATGCATGTTCACCAAGTCACTCCGGTGCACTCACCTTCAGCCAAATGTCATTTAATGCATCTAATTTGCATCTATGCATTACGCTCACATTTTCCTGATATTTTAATGCATTTAATATGTATCCATGGATTATGTACATCTAGCCACCAACTTTCAAACTATGCTCAACACTCTCTTTTCCATTATCAATTGTATTCCCAATTTCATCAATGAAGAATATCCTCAAAGATATAGAATACATGGAAGCACAAGCTATAGAATTTCTTCATGGATCAAAGATATGGAATCCATTGATGAAAGAAATGGAAACCATGGTTCAAAGCGATGGCTAATAACAGGATCTAGAAGTTGAAAAAGTTCTTCATGGATGAAATTGGGAACAAAATTGATAATGGAAAAGGGAGTCTCATGCAAATATGTTAGCATGGTAAACGCATGCAAACACTGATGTTCCAATTCCATGCGGTCATTCTATTTCCATTTGTCCAAGTTCATTTCATTCCATTATCAAGAACCAATAGTTAAATGTTTAAACCAGGCACATGCAAACAGTAATACAAGGAAGGTTTCATAGTGCTTTGAAGACATTGTTATACTGTAATTATAAATTCATATTTGAAGCCACTTTTAGTATTATTTATTCGAGCCTCTTGTTGAAATGCAAAGGTTTCAGTAAACACATGTAATAATGACAACACTTGAACTACGAGTAAACAGGGTATTGCTTTGAGCTTTTCCGTTGTCATCAAAATATAAAGGGTAGAGGAGTTCTGTTTAAAGCTGTGGTTGTTGTCCTCATAAGCATAGACTCGTATGGTAAACTACTTTTTTATTTCATGCATATGAGCTAACAGTGTATTGCTTTTAGCTATTCCATTGTCATCAAAGTCATGGTTGTTGTTCTCATAGGCATAAATCTGTATATTAAACTACTTTTAGGATTATCTATTCGAATTCCTTGCTGAAATGCAAAGGTTTCATGTGCGTTTGATAGGTATTATGCAGAAATCCTCTTGCTCATTTTACTTCATGCATATGAGCCCTCCAGACTTTGAATTTTCCTAATTGTTGCAAAGTGTTCCCATAAAGACATCTTTGGAACCAAAATTATGTCAACATGTGCAATAATGAGAGCTTTTGAAAAATCAGTCAACAGTGTGTTGCTTTGAGCTTTTCCGTTGTCATGAAAGCATAAAGGATAGAGGGATTGTGTTAAAAGTCATGGTTGTTGTCCTCATAGGCATAAATGCAAACAATGGGAACATAAAGAATACAGTAGAAACCTTTTCCCTGCCAGCAAGCATAAAAGTTCTGCTAGCTATAGTCGTTACTATTTTTTTGTCTTAAGAGTTTTAAAAAACTATGTCAAGAAATGTTGTAGGATACAAATTACAATGTTGCCATAGAGCAGTTAAGCAATATTGCTTCTTCCTTTTTAGTCTACCCGATAGAAGAAATCCAAGTAGGGTTTCATAGTGCTATAAGGCAATTGCATACTTTGATAATAAATTCGTATTTTAAACTACTTTTAGTATTGTTTATTCAATTTTTTTTTGTTAAATTGCGAAGGTTTCATTTGCGTTTGATGGGAATTATTGTTTATAAGATGTTGTGACATACATTAATTGGATGTATCTCATCATCTTTCTTATCAGGATGCTAACAACCTTGATTTGTATCTGCCCTTGAATGTATCTGGATGCTATGAACTATGAATACAACTTGCATATCACTTGGCTGTACAAGTAATAGTAAGCGCTACACAATGGTACAAATCACAACTCATAGTATTCATATGCACCCATGCACAAATACATGGTACTCAACACTTTTACACAAACATGGTTTTCTAGGGCTAGCTTGTTAGTTGCATTTGATTAATAGTTCAAATGCACACAAAGTTGTTTGCAATCATTTATTTCTTTCAATTAGTAGGTACTTAAAGGCTAAGTAGCAATTACCTAATTATTTAGATATGGGACAATACAAGGATGAATAAGGAAATATGAACTTGCCTAAATGATCATGAATGATAGAGCTGTTTGGTAGAATGCTACACACACTATGACATTTGAGCTTTAAAGACTGCCAATGAACAGCAAAAGCTTCAGGGCTCTTAGTTAACATGTAAAGCGCTGAGGAAAATTGATCTGCTAACTGAATTGGGTCATTTTACTTTCAATTATTTAGCACTTATTCTTAATTTTTTAATCACAATATGACTGGATGGCTAGCTAGAGCCATACACAAAAAAGCATTTCAAACAAATGCAATAGTAATCTGTTATATACACACATACACACATGGCAACACAGATACATGCATTCATATATACATAATTACATCCGTACATATATACATGCAAACCTATATGCATGGATGCATACAAAGACTATGTTTCATGGGATTATTGAAGAGTTAAGTTGCTTTCTACATGCTTCAAAATTCTGCATGTGTGCCTATGAGGACAATAACCACAATATTTGACAGTATTCGTCTATCCTTGATGACAGTTCATTGGTTCCAAAGCTCTGCCTAAACGATTGCTGTACATTGCCTACAAGACTCAAATGAATCCTTCGTATCTCAAGGGAAGATTTGAATCAATAACACTTAAAATGAGCTAAACTATGACTTTATAGTCAAAGTATCCAAATGCATTGCAACAATGCAAAACCCAAGTTCCATTTAAGATGTACAATGAAAGTAAATAGAAGGGAAAATGCATTTTGCTTTAAAGTTTGTACAACAATTTAATATCGTTCTCTATCAGCATAGTCCTTCAATCTTCTTTAGGTCTAACTGCTATATTGTTAATTGACTTTGATTGAAAGATCAAAAAGTGAAATGTGACAAAGGATAATTATAGACACCTGTACATTGCCTCCAAGATTCAGCTGAGTTCTTGGTATTTCAAGTAAAGGTTTGAATCGATAACACTTAGAATGATCTAAACTATGATTTCACAATCAAAGTATCCAAATGCATTGCAACAATGCAAAGCCCAGCTTCCATTTAAGATGTACAATGAAAGGCCAAAATGTGAAATATGCATCTCTCGGAAATAATTTTAATCATAGTATGCATATGGATTTAGAATCAAACTCTCAAAATTTGGAAAAGTTAATTTTTTGAAACGGAGATCCACTTTTGAACCCCAACTGCTTAATTTTTATGAACCGTACAACATATGCCACTCACAATACCCATTTGCAAAGATTGTCCTTGTAACAAAAAATAGCGATATGATTACAAGTACAATCAATATAGTGAGAATCTTGAATTAACCTTTTTCTCTGTCTACTATATGCAATTGTAAACAAAAGAGAAGGTTCATTCTAGAAACTCACCTTGTACTACTTGCTTGAAGGATTTGCCATAGCTGCACTGCTGCACGACCTCTTTTCTTCCAGCCAAGAGCATTGCACCATGTAAAAAGCTTTCATTAGAAAACAAAAACCATGTCTTTGTTTTTTCTAAAAGAATAGCAATATAAAGTACTCCTACTGCCATGGATACTAATAGCTAAAACCATTTAAACACCACCGAGCATTTTTCCAGGTTCAAGCGACACAAGTATAAATGCAGACAAGATTAACTACACAAACTAATTGTGACAGGTTATTGGACCACAAATCTTCTAGCAATGAACTCGACTGCTCTTTTGCATGGAGCCTAAAACTGTTCTATCAAGCAATATTACTTAACTGCTCTATGGCAACATTGTAATTTGGATTCGACAACATTTCTAGCATAGTTTTTTATAAGTCCAAGATACACAAACAGTAACA
Organism: Sequoia sempervirens; assembly: GCA_007258455.2. NCBI lineage: Eukaryota > Viridiplantae > Streptophyta > Pinopsida > Cupressales > Cupressaceae > Sequoia > Sequoia sempervirens. Next base: position 91,186 of record VDFB02090757.1, read on the forward strand.
ATGACATCTGACAGAATTTTTATGCTTACCACCAGGAAAAAGGTTTCTACTACATTCTCTATGGTCCCATTGTTTGCCTTTATGGCTACAAGGACAACAACCACAACTTTTAACAGAATCCCTCTATCCTTTATGCTTTCATGACAACAGAAAAGCTCAAAGCAACACACTCTCGACTCATTGTTCGAAAGCTCTCATTTTCGCACACGTTGACATAATTTTCGTTCCAAGATACAAAAATAGTAACGACGGCATCTGACAGAATTTCTATGCTTACCGAAACCTAAAAGGTTTCTACTGCATTCTTTATGCTCCCGTTGTTTGCATTTATGCCTACGAGGACAACAACCACGACTTTTAACAGAATCCCTCTATACTTTATGCTTTCATGACAACGGCAAAGCTCAAAGCAACATACTGTCGACTCATTGTTGAGAAGCTCTCATTATCGCACACGTTGACATAATTTTGGTTCCAAAGCACTCTCTATGGGACCCCTTTGCAACAATAAAAGAAATTGAACAAGAGGATTTCTACATAATACCTATCAAACGCAGATGAAACCTTCGCATTTCAACAAAAGAATTCGAATAGATAATACTAAATATAGTTTACTATACGGGTTTATTCCTACGAGGACAACAACCACAACTTTTAACAGAACCCCTCTATCCTTTATGCTTTGATGACAACGAGAATGCTCAAAGCAACACACTGTCGACTCACATGCATACAGTAAAATGAACAAGAGGATTTTTACATAATTCCTATCAAACGCAGATGAAACCTTCGCATTTCAACAAGAAATTCGAATGAACAATACTAACAGTAGTTTAAAATACGAATTTATAATCAAAGTATACAAATGCCTTCAAGCACTATGAAACCCTACTTGCATTTCTTGTATCAAATAGACTAAAAAATGAAAACTTACCTCTTCTGACCTCAAGCCATCTGTCTCTCACTGTCCAGTGTTTTAATGTATCGAAACTCTCAAAATTACCAAATTATCACCTCAAATAACTCGTTTCTGGGTCTGGACTCTGCAACTATAACATATCCTGCTCAGTCACAAAAACTCTCCATCAGAACACCGCTTACAGAAGACAAAAACAACACACGTGAAGTAACAGAAATGCATACCAAGTAACTCAACTCTATATTAAATGACCAAAGTACCCTAGCCACGCGTGGCCTCGACGCGACTCCACCGCCTTCACCTCGAGCCAAATGCCATTCAATGCATTTAACTCTTATTCATGCATCGCGTACGTCTACCCGCCAATTTGACAAACTATGCCTTTGCTTAATTTTAATTAATCAATTTATGCGCTCGCTGTTTCCAGATATTTTAATGCATTTAATCTGCATTCATGGATTACGTACCTCTAGCCGCCACCTTTTAAACTATGCCTTTGCTTAAATTTATTCAATCAATTTATGCGTTCGCATTTTCTCGAATTTTTAAAACGGAAATAATTTATAAAGCTACTCGGACGAATAGAAAAATAGATAAATGCTAGTTTTCCAATACATAAAATAACTTTCCAAATTCAAACTATACAAAAAAATAGGCAATATGTTAAATGGCGAAATGTGATTCGTTCATGCTACTGATTTAATGCATTCCGGGCGAATGCATAAGGAACTAATAATAAGATTAAGATCACAACCAAAATAAATTGAATATCCCTTACTCCATAACAATAAACTTTTACATATATTTATACTCCCAATTGAAAAGGCACTAATATAAAATTATGCCTAGTTTCCTCAAATTTAAAGGTCGTATGCGTATGGGATTTCTTGGCTTAAAATTTAGGATCGGCATGTGACCGTGCCGTTATCCTAATGTTCGTTTAAAAGATGGGAACGCTTATTTGCCTAATTTAACAGTGATGAAGGGTACTCGTACAGGTATTATATGCTCCATCTTTGCTTACCGTCCATGTCTGCCGCTTTTTATTGTAAAAAGAATTCTGCCAATTTGTTTTCCATGAGCTGTGATCACTTGAAATGGGTTGGAAGGGAATGTTTTGGTCCTTGGAGGCCTTCTCCATCTTCAAAACGTGATTGCCTTTTGATTTGCAAATTCAGCGTTTTGATCAAACCACGGCTCCCTCGTCAAATTACCATAGCCTTGCAATTTAGCTTATGTTTTGGCCAATTATTCTTTTAGACCAGGGACCTTGATCCAGTTCCGGGCTGCTGCAATTCAGTCTTCACACATTATTATAAGCCTATTTAAGGGTGTCTGTTTCTGGAGATTTATTGTGTGTAGATTGTGTTGCAGAGGCAAAGGAGATGTCATGTGACAGCTTCTGGAAATGGGGCAGCGCTCGCAAGAAAATGGCATTCTCCAAATTCGGTTCTCTTGAAGGTGGGTCTTGCTCAATGCCTGATAATGCAAGCTCTGTTGCAGATGGGTTCTCTTTAAAAATTCCGAAGGAAGGAGGCCTGATGAACATAAACCATTGCATGGATGTTGTTCGTATCCCCAGATCTCACAAGATTGCTGAAGTCAATGCACCGAAATTTGGAGGCGCTTGCAGTGGTTTGGGCTTGCCAGTCGACAGTTCAAATGTGGAAACTAATCTCCCCAACTCCAAGTACAAGAATAGCGAGGCAGATTGCATAAACTCCCCCATCTCAGTAGTTCAAGCTCTGAACGTTTTCTCTTCATTGCAAAGTGGTACTAGTGATGCGGATACTATTTCATGTAACCCACATGACGATTCGAGCTCCCAGTTGCAGGCTTTGCAGTGTTGTTCTGACGGAAAATTGGTCGAGGGTGGAAATTTATGTGAAAGGGAGGAACCTTCAAAGTTAAGGGCGAGGAGGATGGGCCAAAAAGCAGGCTATGATGAGGGAATCCGTAACAGCTATACAGGCTGCAAAAGAGTAAGCTTCATGGAGAACGAAGTCTTGTCTTGTTCAATTTCTGAGGACGAAGACGAGGGAATGCAGCTTCAGCAATGGAGTATTGATGAAGAAATGGGGAATTTGAAGCCTGTGGGTGTCTCAGAAGCCATTTCAAATTATATGGATGAGTCACGCAAGAAACCCAAAAGCTGCCATAGCCCCATTTCTAATAGATGTCCTGAAATTCAGAAGGGAAATCCTGAACCATTTACAGCCCTTAATATATTGGCTGATGCAGCTGTTTGGCTTCTCGAAAATGGATGCAAAGGAGAAGATAAGTCTAAGGTTTCATGGGGGCAGTGGCAAATCGTTCATCCATCTGGAGCACCCTCCTCACACAAGATCGTAATCAAGAGAGCCAAAAGTGATTTCAATTCTTTCCCTCCTCAACTCCTTGCCCGGGCACACAAGCTCTTCCCTTCCCTTTCAGAGCATCTCTTCACAAGCAAATTAGGTAGACGTGGATACAGCTTGAAGCGTCAACACAATCAAGCTATATATCAAGGCCTTGATGATAAGAATAAAGGAGAAAATCTGAATGTTCGTAGCTCAAAGAGATCTAGATCTCAGTATCTTAACTGTAAGTATCCTGATTCTATTCTGTAGCCACTGAAGAAAGGCACTAGAAGATAATTTAAATCTTCACTTACATGGACTTTTGAAGGTCGAGGGCTGAAATTATAAAAGTTTCAAGTTTCAGCCAGCTACTTATAAAAACCTGCCCAGTCAGTTTTGAAATCACTGATGATGGATAAAGAGTCTTGCTGTCTCCACTCATTCCCCATTTCCATAAATGAGACAGAGCATATGATATCTCCCCCCTTTGTGGGTGAGTGACGTTATGAATTCTTTGAAGGTTTTCTGGTATTTATTGCCAGGTTGTCTGTCTGACAATTGGTGTAAGCCTTTGCACTACAATACTTCTGCACACAATTTTGCTTGATATTTAAGTGAGTAGTTTCACACTGTCATCTGCGCCTTTACAAAATTAGTAGCATGAATTTAGTGTTGAGTTTTGCTTGTTTCTGATCTAGTCGAGCTTTGCTGATTATTTTTGTGATCTAGTTGAATTTTGCTAATTATTTTTGTTATCTAGTTGAGTTTCAAAGAAATCTGAAGATGTGGTTTATCAAGGAACCTAAATTTATGCCTTCATTTCTCCTCTATAGATGTATAAGTTTCAATGTCTGTTTCACCCTCTTCTCATTAGAATGAATAGGAAAATCCAAAACCTGAATAGGTATCACACATGGGTGCACACAGGTCATTGAAGTTGATCCATTACGCATCCTTTCTTTTCTGTTTAAAGCTATTTTGAGCAATAGATTTAGTGCCAGTATCATTCGTGTAGGCAGCATTCTAGTTGCTAAAAGACTGGCACTGGGGTCGCTGTATAGTTTAATTGAGCAGCTGATGGGGTAGAGCAGGTACGTGGAGAGAAATTTCACAAGCAATTAAATAATCCATAACTGCTATTAATAGTTTTCAAATATTTTTGTCTTCTGCTTTCATTTTGAGTTCTTCATCTGCTGTCTTAGACATTTCTTTTGCCATACTCATATATATCTTCAGTCTTTATACATCTCCTTTGTAATATCCATATAATTCTGCAACATTGAAAATGGGAGACTCTGCAACTCCTGGTAGCTCAATCTGGTGCACAATGTTTCCAAACTTTCTCAATGCTTTGCAGGAACCCATCTGTTACATTTCACCGTGTTGTATTCCCCTCTACAAATCCTTATCTTTGTTATGAATTGAATCGCAAAATTGCGGCATCTTTAAGGGTCTCCATACTTCTGGAAAAGTCAACATCTTAATTGCATTTTTCATTGTTTTATTCAATTTGCATTAGAACCTTCTCATGATCTATTGTCTTGTTCGGAAAACAAGACAATAGTTCATTGTTTTATTCAATAATTCCAGAAGCATGGAAACCATTAAAGATGTTGCAATTTTTCATTGTCTTATTCAATTTGCATAAAACCTTCAAAATCTTAATTGCATTTTTCATTGTTTTATTCAATTTGCATTAGAACCTTGTCATGAACTATTGTCTAGTTTGGAAAACACCTTTGCTTAATCCTTGATCCTTTCTTCAACACACAAGTTTACTAAAGTCTGAAATGCCTTTGAGACTTGGTCTTAAAACAAGGTGAAATGGTGTGAGCTTTTTTGTTCTATCTCCAGCCAAATAGCTCAGCTAATTCTCTGATGACTGGATGAATTCGCTTGTTTATCCATGATCTATGGATGATACACAGTTGAACTGTAATGCTGTGTCCATTATTCCTTCACATCGTCCTAAAAATATGTCAGTAACTTCGTGTCTGTATCTGATGTTATACTCTTGGATTTTCCATTACCTTTAGTGCAGGGTAGAAAATGTTTAATTTAGAACTCCTATTAACAACAATACTTGGAACAAAATCCATTCAGTGTCCTGAATAATTCGAAACAAGGCAGGTTCCAGTCAAACCGTAACAAATATGCTAGATGCATTTTTTAAGAGAAGAGGATAAAGGAAGATATCAAAGACATGAGAGGATGAAAATGGAGTATGTATGGATGAAGTCAATGTTAATGATAAATAAATGACTTTTCATTTGTGAATATTTTATTACCTTATAGTTTATCTTATTTGCTGTGTATAATCTTGGTGATCGTCCTGGGATTACCTGCCATCATGCTTGTTCAGGCAATACTGTATACAATCCGGTATTCTGATTCTCCCATCTGCATCTAATGTCTGTTATTTGGCATCTCTTTGGGATGATGCTCAGTGAGCATCATTTGAGTTGGAGTTATGAATGAATTACATGATGTTGGGATCATAACTTTTTAATTAGAGTTTCTTCTAAGTCAAGAAATCATGTTATCCTTAGGGCACACATGCAAGGCTTCATCCATGAGTTTTGTTTTCTGCATATTAAAGGTTAATTTGGATATCTATTGAAGATTTATGACAACCTGATCAGAAAAATGGAGGCAGAGAAGGTATCTCTGCATCATTCTATTTGTTCACATTCAAATATTTATGATATGATAGACACGGGGCTTTTCTGATTATGAAATCCATCTATTTCAGATGCTCATTTGTCATGTTAATGTCGTCATTACAGGTTCTGATATAACTGAACCACAATGTGCACAGGATGAAGCAGCAGAAATCCCCTGCCCTACCTAACAGCCCACCAAATCTGTTATACCTTTGATGACCCACAAGTCTCCACTCGCACAAATACTATGAAGGAAAAAAGGCATAATATTAATACCTTGCAAGTATTTTGAAATATACGAAAGAATAAATTCATTTAGAACTAATAGAGTTCAGGAAACTGATCAATCCAGCTGCATATATCTCTTTTTCAAATCACTCTCCATATTCCTATTACTCTACTGCTTTTTGCATATCCTCATAACAAAATACACCCAAAATTCTCTCAGGAACCTGAGTCCTAACCACCCATTTCTACATCTAGAACCCAGAATAACACCCTATTTCCTCACAAGAAGTATTAACTAGTTCTCCTATCAAATGACACGTCACAAACCATTTTCAATTATGTTCTGGAAGTGGAGAGTTCCTAAATAAATTGAAGCATCTGGATATCGAGGGCCTTCCAATTGTTCACAACCATTTATAACAATATCTTCACATCAAGTTGGCTCTCTTCATTTTGGTATTAGAGGGCACTAGGTTCATTCCTAGACCAAACAAGCTCAGATCCATTGGAGAGCACGGATTAAGCACAAATCCAAAACCCTAATTAGGTAAGCCAAACTACCATAAACCAGTCCAGATTCAAAGCATTATTCATGAAGGAGGGTCACAGGGAAATGCCCATCCATTCTTGTACACTATCTCAGTGAGCTCTACTTATCCAATGAACCTCAAAATCCTACCCTTATGAACAATTCCAGCACCCGCAGGGCGCTAACAATCCCATAGGCTCTGCGTTTTGAGAAAGCTGCCTTCTCCATTGTTCCCAAATTTTGCAATATTGTCTCCAAAGATTTTTCTCTACTATAGGAGATATTAGGCGGTCCCCAAATATTCATGAGCTCTATGAGGTCTCTCTTATGACAAAAAAGTGATACCGTAACCATCATCTATAAGCTGAAACAGTTGGAGTCTGGATGTTGCAACCCAAGTTGACTTGAAATTTGTTTGCTTCTAGCCCTGTTTGACGAGTCCTAGGTACATACACTTTTCAAGGAAATAAAGTTTACTCGAACCATTTGCTCCATTGCTCCATTTGTTGTTTTGTGTCGCATGCTTGAGTGTGCGACAACATATTGACTACACACCTATTGTGTCAATCCACCCATCCTCGAAGTATTCCACAAAGCTACCTAGCTTCCCTATTGGTAGTTTCCTCATTAGGGAAGTGATGTATGGCTCCAAGCCTCTCAAACATTTCTAACTTGGTTGCATCATCCTTGACCTTCTTAACTAAATTCTCCAGCCATGAATGCCTTACATGTCAATTGCATAAACGTGTCTCACATAAGAACACTTCTATGCATAGAGAATCAACATAACACATGTATTACCAATTAGATTAGCAATTGGCCAGCAATTGGCCAATATGGACTAAAGTTGAAGTAGCTAAGAACCTGATGTGAATGAAAAAACAATCACTCGATGAATTTGGTCTCATCCTCTAGATCATCCACCATAGATAGATTGATTCTCCACTCAATGCTCCTCATGTGAACTCTCCAGAGTAGGGTTTGCATCCAATATGTAATAACAATACACAAGGCCTAATCATTAGCACCCATAGGAGTCCCATGTGTTTGAAATCGAATACAAGTGTCACTTCAAAGGAGTAGAGTTTGTTTCCCTATGGTCTTGTGGCACATAGGAGCACCAATACTTGTATAACATGACCCATGTTACCTATATAGTTAGGTAATAACAAGTATGAAACTCATTAAAGATAACACATTAATGATTTGTCTTACATCATGTAATCTAAATAAAATAAATTTTGGATTTGATGATGGGGCAATTAGAGGGTTCTTACTCCTAAAGTTCATATGAAATTTGGTTGGGTATGATTGCCTCCTAATTTCCTCATTTATAAAATCTTTGACTTTGTTGGCCTCAACCTAAGCCAATACAAAGTTCACCACTTGTGGATATTGGTCAACAAGGGTTTTCATAGCAAAGTACACCCATGCTTGGGTGTTGAACCTTGTGTTGCCATCTATTTCCATTTTCCTCCTATTTGAAGGCATGCGATCAAATATAAATGAATCATGAAATCAAACCTGACTACTAAACATCATCTAGAGTTGAATAACACAAATTCATTATTTAGATGGTGGGTGTATATTTCATCTTAACGAAGTCAAGACTTATTTATTCATAAATGTTTTGACGAAGACTATGGTAAAAGAAAAAAAGCATATCCATCATCAAAACTTGCTAATTGAATATTACAATCCAAAGTAAAAAATGTCACCAAAATAAAGTAAAATTTGGAATATGTATACAAATGTTTAAACATTATATGTGTTAAAAGACTTAGATACAATTACAAATTATAATTAAAGTCCATTGTCTTCATGGCCAAATAGAACACAAAATATCATCCCAATTAAATTAACAAACAAGATGATGTTTAGCATTGATTGCAATTGTGAAGTAGCACCAACATTCCTACATTCACCAATAAACACTATAATATCAATAGGGTTTTGACATTCCTTATGCTTTTTGTCCAACACACTCTCTATATGATCAACATTACTCATTAACATCAATTCTATAACATGGTTGCATCCTTGTGCAATAACTAGAGTCAACTAGCTAGAGTAGTTGCTATCCCTAAAATTTGGTGATAAATAACTTCAAAATTCACTTTAGTGAATAAAGTCACCTTTCCAATTATATGCAAACAAGCAACCAAATTATTGATAAGTGAAAGATAACTCACAACCCAAAAATCACTTGGCTCAAATATGATTTTGTTGGCACATGTTATCATGCCTAACATGAACAATGCGTATGAGATTCACTTATGTTAGTTCTATTGTTTTACTATAACTAACAACTATAATTTGTGAGAATTGACCATACACTACACTAGAAATCATTTAGAATGAAATGGAAAAATGTTAATTTAAAAATTTTATTCAAACATTAGTATTGTGTTCCAAACATCATAAAACACCCTCATCATACTCATTGCTTATAATTTTCCAATTCAATTGTATTGCTACATATTATGTTGCACCAAATTGAAATAAATGAGATAATTTGTTATAAGATATGCAATGTACAAAAAAATTAATGAAGGAGGATGTTATTCTCCCACATAAGTTAGATTTTTTTAATTAGATAAAATGGGAGAAAAAAGGGGTCCCAAGCCTATTATATAGCGAGCCTAGAGGCTAAACAAATAAAAATCCAACACAAAGAATTAATAATAGATATGTTATAGAGAAAAAAACTAACTTACAACACCTAAAATAGTACTAGAGTAGCCTAAAAACCTACTAAGACTTACTCTAAGGGGTGGAAACATTCCCCCAATCATCATAAAGGAAATTACATAGCTCTTCTCTATTGGTCTTCTTCTTTTTTTTGATACGATAAGCAACATTTACAGGGTGTTGTACCCTTTACACAGAGAGCCCAAAGGGCCAAAGGAAACCAAACAGAAACAACTAACCGACAGCTATAGAAAAACAAACAGAACTTAAACAACCCTAGAGGAGGGGACCAATTTGACTCCCTGAACTCGAGGTCACACAGAGGCAACGGATTTGGGGAGTCCCTTCTTCTTCCGCAATACAACAGACTAGGACGGCTTAGAATCGAAATCCACCGAGTGAGGCGAGGGGAGTGGATCCGCAACAACCCCAGATGAGGAGCTAGTACGCAGCAAGGGATTCGGTAGAGTAGATGAGGAGACAGGTGCGATCAAAGGACCAGCAGCGTCAATCGACGAGAAACAGGAAGGAACCGACAACACATCAATAGCAAAAGGTTTTGTAGAAGGGTTGGCTAGAAGAGGAGTCGGGATAGGCTCTAACACCAAGGGGGAAAACAAAGGAGAGTTTCCCACCTCAGAGGAATCATCAAGATCAACCGTGAGATGGTCCGAGAGAGCATTCTTCCACCAAGTAGCAACACCCTTGTTGCGAGCAAGAGGGCAGCCAGAGGCCAGGTGACCAACAGAGAAACAATGCCTACACCAAAAAGGGAGCCCCTCATAGTCTCAAAGCTGCTTCCAAGGTCGATCCTCCACCATCAAAACCGCATCACCAAAGAGAGGTTTGGAGATGTCCAAATCGATTAAAATACAAGCCACCGTAGTGCACCTAAGGTCCCGAGTTGTAGAATCCACCTTCAAAAAGCTGCCAATGGGGTTGCCAATAGCTTCAAAGCAAGAATCCTCCCAAAACTGGATTGGGAGATTCGGTAGATGAACCCAAACAGGCCTAATGTTCAAAGGCTCCGTAAGAGGATTGAAAGAGCGAGACCAAGGCCGAATGAACATCGAATGAACACCCCACATCCACACCCTATCCAACACTCTGTCACAATCCTCTGGGGAAGAAAAAGGAACAGAGAAAAAACCCCTAGCATTGGGATAGAGCTCAATCTATCCCAAAACAATAGGTTTCTAGGAATCGGAAACCCATTCATGGAGATTGGGAAGGGAGGGCCACAAGCCATTGAACCTACAGACCACACCCTGCCACATATAATACTCCTCATTCTCAGCAACCTCAGGCCCACAGACCACAACTGGAGAGGCCCTAGCACAAGGCAAAGGACGAGCCCTAGCCAAAGTAGGAAGCTGGGCACGAGCAGCATCAGAAAATGATTTATGTTTGCAGGCAACAATAACAGGAGGAGGGCCCCCAACTACATCCCCCAGAGGAGGGGGAGGGCCAACCACCTGCGCAGAAATACTAGGGACAAAGCCCACAGAAGCCCACATAGGAACCGATGAAACCTCCAATAGCCCGCAGACCACAAAGCCCAGCACCGGCGTGACCAAAGAAGGCACAGGCACCACCACGACGACCCCATCCACAGTTGCCCGCTCGCACCCATCCGCAGATGAACATTACCCATCACGTTCAAAAAACTTCTTCCCACTCACACTCATTTTTTCATTGTCTTCTTCTTGTTGTTCCTTTCCTAGTTGGGGATTTTATCAGTGTTCATCGAGCCTTTTTTTACTTTCTCTCTCAGTAGACTAAAGAAATAAAATTATGGCAACAAACTTGTGCATTACCTTTGTGCTAAAATTAAGAAATTGATTCATCTTTCTTTCTAGAGTAACCATTTTATCTTGTATGGATGCTAGAGTTTTGGCATTGGATTCACAAAGGGAAGTGAGAGTAAGAGTTTTAATAGCCAAAAGCCTATTTGACCTCCTTACTTTATGACATTGAACCTTAGAAACCATTTTTTTTTCTTTTGCTCCTTGGAATTGTTGATAGCCTTATTGGGAGCTTGTCATCAGCAAACATCACAACTGTACCCCTCTCAACCTTATTCTCAAAAGGGGTAGCATCAATGGAGACTTTTTCTTCTTCTTGGTCAATATAGGGGAATCCTTTTTAAGCAAGAAAATTTCAACAATCTCACCCACCTCTATGGGTGTTAATGTATCCAAACCCTTGATCCAACCTTAGGTGTCTTTGAGAGCACATGACTTTAGGGGTTTTTATAAGAGACTTTTTATAGATAGGATGACTATCCCTCTTCTTCTTACTATTCCTTTCAATCCTTGAATTGTTTCCAATAGTAGGCATACCTTCTTTAGGAGACATAGGGTTAGCAAGGTAATTAAAGGTAACGGTCAAGGGTGCACCTAACCCTTCCTTGTCAGGGTCTTCTTGAATAGCTTCAACCCTAATATTACCTACTAAAACAAATAAAAATATGTGTGTGTGTGGTGCAATGCATGTGTATGAGGTTTTCAATGATGGAATGACCTAAAGGTTTAAACACACTTACACTTTCCCTAGTTTCATTATTATTCACAAAGGGAAGTGAGAATAAGAGTTTTAATAGCCAAAAGCCTATTTGACCTCCTTACTTTATGCCATTGAACCTTAGAAACCATTATTTTTTTCTTTTGCTCCTTGGAATTGTTGATAGCCTTATTGGGAGCTTGTCATCGACAAACATCACAACTCTACCCCTCTCAACCTTATTCTCAAAATGGGTGGCATCAATGGAGACTTTTTCTTCTTCTTGGTCAATGTAGGGGAGTCCTTTTTAAGCGAGAAAATTTCAACAATCTCACCCACCTCTATGGGTGTTGAAGTATCTAAACCCTTGGTCCAACCTTAGGTGTCTTTGAGAGCACATGACTTTAGGGGTTTTTATAAGAGACTTTTTATAGATAGGATGACTATCCCTCTTCTTCTCACTATTCCTTTCAATCCTTGAATTGTTTCCAATAGTATGCATACCTTCTTTAGGAGACATAGGGTTAGCAAGGGAATTAATGGTAACGGTCAAGGGTGTGCCTAACCCTTCTTTGTCAAGGTCTTCTTAAACAACTTCAACCCTAATATCACCTACTGAAACAAAGAAAAATATGTGTGTGTGTGGTGCAATGCATGTGTATGAGGGTTTCAATGATGGAATGACCTAAAGGTTTAAACACACTTACACTTTCCCTAGTTTCATTAGAAAAAGAGATCTCAAAGGGGTAGGGTGGACTTTCAACCTTGAGGTGAGCCAACCCTATTTTGGGATCTATTGTTTTCTTATGATAGAAATGACTGATTGACACTTTTGCGAGATAATTCCAAATGCATTAACAAACTAAATTGCATTTCCTAACACTTGAAATGCAAAATATCATGATAATAGAAATGAAAACAACAATTTGTAAGCTGATTTGAGAAGGGTAGAATGGTGTGTACCTAGCCTAAAAAGCAGGTTATGAGCTTTGTAGCAGGAGTGGTTTTCCCTAGGGCGAATGGGTCCTAGTGTAAGGGTCCAAAATCTGATTTTGCAGTCCTTAGATCCTAGGTCTAAGCTTATGATTTCTCCAAGTTCGACTTTCAGGAGGCCGAAAATGAAATCTGTAGACGAGTTTCTGTAGCTTGACAACAATGATGAAAACTTTGACAACTTTGCAAAATTGCTCCTTTGATCAAGTTTCAGTCCTTCTTCACCTGTAAATCTGCATATACAAAGAGAGGAAAAATGTTTGTTTTTGGGTGAATGGGGGTTTGCCTTAGTGAAACCCCATGTTGGTAATTAAACGTTGATAATGAAATGATGAAAAATGGAAAAAAATGATGAATGAACAAAGCTTTTTCACAACTCACCAAACCCTTAATGGCTTCCCTTAGAGGACTAAAGTTGAACACATCACTCTAAGGCTTGGATCTTGCATGAATTGGTTTGATTGCTTGATTTATTTGATGCTTGAATGCTTGAAACCTACATCACAATGTTAGCTCCAAAACATGACATGAACTTTCACATGATAATATGATCTTGATTACTATTGTAGACGACTGATAAATTTTCTCTTCAATGCTCTTGACAATGATATTTGCTATAGGATTTCTCTCATAAAGTGTGTTAGATTTGAATTGATAAAATAACTATGTATTTATAGGTGTTTATCTAATTTCCTAAAAAAATAGATTCCACAAGTTGACATTTGAAACTTGAATTTGAATCATTAAAATTCCGCCAAAAACATATTAAAAATTAGGTACTAGCACTTAAAGGGGACCCATTCAGCCTTGGGAAAATGGGTCCTGTAGACACTTGAATTTGACCACTTCCATATGGTCAAATCTGCCTTCACATTCCTCTATCCTACATCCTTAAGCCATATTAATTGAATAATTAATTATTTGATTAATATTTCACTTTAGCCTAATGTCCGCCAAGGTATTTAATTAATCAATCAAATACCTTACCTTATTCATTTCTAAATTAAATAAATAGACCAATTTATTTAATTTAGTCATTAGCCTATGTGAATTAAATCAATTTTTTAATTCACCCTTTTCTCTCTCCTCATGTCACATCCTCCATAATCCTCTTTAATCTAGATTAATCTAATTAATCTATGATTAAGATGTGCACACTCTTAATCATCATTAGGGTCACATCCTCCATAACCTCCCACTTGCCTCTAATATGTCATTAGCTTGTCAAATCATGTATTTGCACAACCTTAATGACTTAATTAGGCTAACCTAATCTTCATGCCTTTATGGCACGTGTCCTTAGTCAACTTACATTAAATGCTTTCTCCTTTTGGAGAAGGCATCCTCTTCCCCATGTGAATTTAAAATTCACATTTATTCATCTTAGGCATTTTAAGGAATTTTTAATTCCTCCCATCCCCATGAGGATTTTTCACTCTGAAGGTACATGTGGACAAAGACCTCCTTTATGAGGAGATCTTGTCCATTCCCAAGGTACATCATAGTACCTCCACATCATCCCCACCTCACCTCTCCTTGGCCAACTCATCTAACACATGTCAGTATGTGAGGGCTTGTGAGTTCTCAACTCCCCCAACCCTTGATTCTCTTCACCATGGATGAATCTCAACCATCCATTGCTTTAGAGGCACTTCCCCTAGTAGAGGAATTACCCTCATTTTGACAACACACTAAGAATTCAAGCATTCAAGCCAACACTTAGCCATTCTCAATCCATTAAGCATCCACCATTGTTGCAACCATTAGAGCCACCATATTGCATCTATCCAACTACCCACATCCACCATTGCAATCTGCATTCCATTAGCTTCATTTTGCACTAGGTTACATGTCATTTTGCTAAGCAAGGAGCACACAATCAAGTATCAAAAAGGGCCAACCAAACTCATCAATTCAAGCAAGGTAAAAGGTTCCTTTTTCTTTGTATTTTGTTTAAATTCATCTTGGGCCAATCTTGAGTGTTTGTTACTATTTTCCTTTTTATTTCATTTTGTTTTGCATCTTTAGAGTAGGAAAATTCACTTGCACAAATTTCTAGCACGTCTGGTGGGACCCACGTCACAAATTATTTTACATTTACTTGTTTCAAATTTTTGCAACTTCGGGTTTCACACACAGGAGAAAATCTGCCCTTGATGGGCGAATCCGCTTGACGCAGGGGCAAACCTGCATACGCCTTTCCATCCGAAAGGAGAGTTCGCTGATCTTACCCCAAACTGACACATTCAGAGAAAGATGCATTTGGATGACCTGAACGGGGCGAATGTACTAAGCAAAGGGGCAATCCTGCTTTGAACGCAGAGGTGAATACATTCCCGCTTCTCGAAGTCTTGATAGGTGGATACGACATCGCCTATTTCCTAAACAGGTGATCTTGCATCATAGACAAAGACAAATTCAATCTATGCAGGGTATATAAAGGGGGGAGAGCCAAAGTTGTACCCCAATCCAGTACCTAGGGTGATACCTAGATAAGACATGCAGGGTTGGTTTGAGTTTCTAGTACCTCGCTAGGGCTCTCAATCCATGCTTGTGACGGGCTGGTGTTCATGGTTGTGCCTCACGCACCCTCCTAGTGTATCGAGGACGCACAAGATAGCCTATTCAGCCTAGATAGAGACCCATGTTCAGTCACAACTTGGTGTAGTGCAGGGGATGCAGATCGTACCCCAAAGTTACTCACCACATACTCCCTTAGGTTGAGATAGAAATCATCGTGGTGGACTATGATAGTCTTTGAGAGAGAGAGTGAGGGTGAGCCCGTGGCATCTATTTATGACCCTATGCCACTGAATCTCTAGCTATCCACCTTCGCGAGAAAGGGTAATTCAGAGAACCACCTCGATGTCACATAGTATTAACCTTGGGGTGTCCCCTCAAGGTGGTGGGACTACATCGAGTTAGCAAACCCATACTACTAATTTTAGGCTTGTGATTTTTGGAGTGTTTTCTTGTGATATACTAGTGCTTTTCGTCAGTCTGAGTTAGTCCAACCCTCTGCTTTTTGTTTGTTGTGTTTGAGTCCTTTGCCATAGTCTTCCCCTTCCCTTAGTGGTGAGTTTTCTTCTTATAGGGGAAAACTTGCATTATGGACAAGCGATCCTGCCCTATCAAGGAGCGATTTTATGTCTCAATCAAGTCTAGTCATCCTTTAGGCGAATTGACTCTTGTCAAGGGAAAATTTGCTTGTGGGTCTCTTAGTTAGGCGACCCCACGTCTGCCTATTCTCTAGAATAGGTGAACTTGTCATCCTCTTAGGCGATTTTAAGTCTAGTCTATACCATCCCTGTCTGCCTATTGCCTGAAGAGGCAATCCTGATGTCTTAACAGGTGATCCCACGTTTGGTCCATACCATACCCTATCCGTACAGTTGAGGATATAGGTGATCATGTCATCCCAATAGGTGAAATTATTAACCTGATAGGTGTTTTTGCAATCCCCATTTGTACATCCCCAGATTTAGGTGATCCTAATACTTTTTTTTGGTGATCCCGCTAGACCTATCCGTACAATCCAAGATAGAGGTGAACTCCTAAGTAAAATAGACGATCTTGCATTACAAAGAGGTGATCTCATACCCCTTTAGATAGGCGATCCCACCACTTGGAGGGGTGAACATACAACACACAGAGGCGAATACGCCTCTCATACAAAAAACCCGAGAGTGATTCCTTTGGACCAGTGAAAGCCTATTGTTTTTTGAGTCCATTTCTGTGATCAAAATTTTTTTATCACCATCCATCTACCCGTAATCATCATTTTAGTCCGTCTGCATTTTCCAAAAGTCATCAAACCCTCAATCCAATCGTATAGGTTCATCTTAGGACATCCCTAGATTGCATATCCATCACCGATCTATCAATCTAGATCCTTCAGACTTTGTTTTAGGGGTTTTTTTATCCAATTGGGTTAGGTAACTAATCCTAATCATCATCATTCATGCTCACTTAACATTGTCATCCATCCTAAGTTAGTAATCCTTCATAGACTTATCAATCTCCTCTCATCGTGAGGTAGATTTTGTGTCATGATCATCCTTTTATAATCCAATCTGATCATCAGCATTACACATCATCAATTTAAGCCCCTAAACTTAGTTCAGAGTTAATCCTATCAATCAAACCCAATCAATCAATCCAACTTGATCAAATCCAATCATCAATCTATCATTATCCTAGCAATCATCCAAATCAACTGATCTATCATCTTAACAATCCTCTTAGTCATGATCTAGGACATTGTTTAAGTGCATCTTAGGGCTTAGGGCCATCTTAGTTATCTAGCCATTTTGCATTGTCATGCCCCTTACCTGATCACAAGAAAAGAAACTCATGGAACAACAACAGTCCTAAGGTGCTCAACCTCAACCTCCTCAGGATCAACCCACCAACGATAGTTCATCGCAATCCAACACTGAGATCCACACCCAATCTCCCCCGAACAAAAGTTTAGTTAACCAACCTAAGCTCATAATCAACAAATGCCTCAGCAACCCTACTAATTTGCAAATGACAGATCATCTTCTTGATGAGTGTGGGGATAAAATCCTCACCACATTACTCATGAAGGGTATCAAGTCACCATTAGGGTTTGATTTATCAAAATATGTCAACATTACACCCCTTGCTCTACCACAAGATCCCAATCCCAGTTCATCAGTTCTACAAGGCCCCCAAGTCACACCACAAGACACATGGTACCAAGATTGAGATTTGGCAATGATGTGTTTTATCAGCTTCCGCCTACCCGCATCCTGATTTTAGTAATGGTTGCTACCCCCAATCCAAACAACCCCCAAGGCCCCAATCCTAACAATTCTCTTGGCATGGGTAATCCACAAGTTCCTCCCAACCCACAAGGCATGAACATCCTACAAGGTCCAACCCCTATACCATCTGCACCACCTCTCCCACCAAATCAATTAGGTCATCTTTCAGGGAATTAGGGGGGTAATGCTTATAATCCTTTCATTGCGCCACCTCCACCTTTTGGCTCCACACCCACATCCAACTTACCACCACCTCTATTTACATCCCAACAACCACCTCAAGGCAATTTCCCGCCCTTGCATCAACCCTAGGGTAATCCATAGCAGGTACCACCATCACAACCACCTCATCAAAAGCCTCCGCAACATACCCAAACCCCATCACAACCTCCACAACATACCCAAATTCCTTTGTAGCCCCCACATCATGCACAAATTACACCACATCAATAACAACCACCTTCGCACCAACAACAGGGTAATTTGTCACAACCTCCTCATCAATCACAAGTCCCTCCTCAACAACAAACACCATCCTATCAACAACCTCCTCACCAACAAATCCCATCTTATCAACAACCATCTCACTAATCCCAAATCCCATCTCGACCTCCTCAACAACAACCACCATCCTACCAACAACCCCCTCAACATTCACAAATCCTGACGCAATCACAACAATCCTCCCAACAAATTCCAGGCAAACCTACTTCCCAATACCTATATCATCCTCAAAGCACCTATTATCTACAAAATACTACATCCAACCCCAATCCCAATTATTCTTACTATAATCCACAACAATCTCAACAATAGTTGTCTTATGCTACTCCCTTGTAATCGCAACAAAATACCTACTATCAACAAGCTAATCTGCAACAACCTCCATATGCTTCCTAGCAACAAACAACCTACAATTACCAATCCAATCCATATTACTCCCAACAACCACCATCTTATCATCAGGGTGCCTCTTCCTCATATTACCAAGCCTCGCCATCATACCAATAGACTTATGCCAATCCTCAATCCATTTATCCCAATCAATACCAACAAGTCCCTTCATAGATCCACCTCCTCCATTGTACGATTAGTTCATCCCACCTCCACCATCATCACATCAACAATATATCCCTTATGATTAGTCCAACCCAGCAGGTCCTTCATCAACACCAATTAATAAAGAGTGGGAAGAGATAAAATCCACATTAAAAGACTTGCAAATGGGAACATCCAAGAAGTCCTTCAAATTTGAGGAAAATTTTCCTTATCCGTTTGATCCCTCAATTTCACTCATCCCCTTTCCCAAACATTTCAAAATGGTGAAATTTGACAAATACAAGGGAAGGGGAGATCCTAGAAACCATTTGCAAGAATTTTATACACATTTTCAGGAGGTCATGCATAATGACAACTACCTTCTATGATTGTTCTCTAGGAGCCTAATGGGGCAAGCTCTAGACTGGTTCATGGGTCTTCTGAAGGGGCCAGTTTCTTCCTTTGCGGATCTATCAAAAAAATTTGTTGCACACTTCTCCTTCAATTTGGAGAAGGACATTGATACCTTATATCTCCTGAAAGATAACCAACATGAGGGAGAAACATTTGCAAGTACCTGCAAAGGTGGCAAACCTTGGCTAGTCGGCTAAAATCCCATCTCAACGAGAAAGATTTGGTAACGAACTTTGCTGCCAATGCCAACCCTAAATTGGAACATAATCTACACCTCCATTGCATTACCACTTTTGTTGAATTCATCGAGAAGGGCACTACCATCGAGAGAGCCCTTATTTCCAAAGGCCAAATTAAAATCTTTAACTAGGATAAAGACAAATCATCTAGAGATAAATCCCGCTACTGGAACAAGAATAAAAATGTTGTCAATGATGGTGTCACCAATACCAAACACATCCAAGTAGCTAACACTTCACAAAGATCGGAATATGTCTCTAATGCACAAGTAGTTTCCAACATCATGTCTATACCACATGGTGCACCTCGTCCTCCTCCATAGTCCAATCAATACAATCAAGGCAATAATAAGTGTTCATTCACTGCTTTGGGAGAACCTTTAGATGTTGTTTTCAAGAGGCTGCTTCAAGCAAAGTATTCAATCACTTATCCTGTGACAAATCTCTTTGATGAGTCAAAGCCCAAACCTACCTAGTATAGGGAAAATGAATATTGTGATAATTATCACAAGATCAAAGGCCACTCCACTAATAAGTGTCAAGGACTTAAAGGTTATATCCAAGATCTTATAGATTGAGGTGACATCATAGCGGATGCAAATTAGGATACATTGTCCAATTCTCAGTTACAAATATATCAGAATGCCTTCCCTAAGCACAATCAAGGTCCTAGTACCTCAAATACTAATCCCAGGTCTAGTAATAACAACCAGGATAACAACACCAATAATATCAGTTATAGAGTTGTGCCATATAATTATGATGAAATTGTTATGTACATCAATCAAGGAGAGCCACACGTATCTATGATTCATGTCAAAGGAAAAGACCCACAATGTGTTGTTACCACACGTTGTACCTGCATACCAATTCTCGGGCCTTCCCATTCATCTGTGCTAGCTCCTGTGAGCTCACAATATAATATCCTTGACCATTTTGGTAAGACTCTAGCCCAAATATCCATTCTAGATTTGATTAATTCTTCCCCAATCCACCAAGAAATCCTTACAAAGGCTCTACAGGATACACATGTTCCCAATGACATAGATCCTACCTAGTTTTAGGCTTTAGTAGGAAATTTGTCATCCACTTATCAGCTGGGATTCAGTCAAAATGATATGTTGTTGATCAATTCATCCCATAACCATGCCCTGCACATTGAAGTCATTGTTGCCCGCCATAAGGTAAAATGGGTCTTGGTAGGTAATGGCTCTACTCTCAATCTATGTACCTTAAAGTTTATAAAATAGGTAGGGTATACTCATGTTGACTTGGATGATCAAACCATCACAATAAAGGCCTACAATAACACAAAAAGGAACTCAGAAGGTATTATTTTTCTTCATATCCAGGTTGGCCTCATTGTGCAATACACCACATGCCATGTTCTTGATCTGGATCTACCATACAACCTTCTCCTTGGCTACCCATGGATCCATGCCATGCAGGTTGTTCCATCCACCTACAACCAATGCTTGAAATTTCCATACAATGGGGTTGAAGTAACTATCCATGCAGACCCTCAACCCTTTGAGTATTGTCATGCTCTAGAAGCTTCCTTCCCCCACTCCTGATATTGTCCAGGAGTAGAAGTGGGGGCACCTCAGGCATCTCCTTCCAATCCATCCTCCAATTCATCATCCACCACATCATCCACTCCATCCACTACATCTGAATCCACCATCACCAAGGTCCATATCATAGATAAAGGTTGTGGAGAATATGAGATGCACACGGGTCTTAATGTGGAACCATGCCTCCATCTCTGTGCATCTATGGTCAACCTTCTTAGTCTACACCAAAGGAGGAAGTGAAGACAAAAACTATCAGTTCTAAGAACATGGGTTCTACCACTTTCTGGTCCTAAGGAACACAACAAGATCAGGCAGATGATGACATCATTCAATGGATATATAGGGAAAAACCTGAGCCATCACCTCCTCTCATTGAATACTTCCAAGAGGTTTATCCTCATGCATCAAAGTTAGAAGAAAAATACAATTATCAAGGGGGAGGACTCGGTGTAGAGGAACATGGAAGACTGCATGCCATTAAGACACTTATGTGACCTAAAAATGTGGGCTTAGGCTATGAAAAAAAGAAAAAGGGTCCCACACCATCTACTATCATCTTGAATAATGTCAATTCAGATAACAATTTCCTTGAAGACATACCTGAAAGAGAAGCCATCATACTCTCATACCATGATGTAGATCTCCCTTCCCTCTTTGATTCCACATCCATATTTTCCATCAACCTTTCCCTTCGTCACCTAGACCTTATTGATTGGGACCTACGAGGGAGTGCACCTGTAGAATTTTTTCCTTCAAAGGAAGCTTACATACATCTCATGGGATTGGGGGAAGATGAACACCCTAACCACAAAAGCAAAAGGAAACAAAACAAAAAAGGGTCATCCAATGAAAACCTCTCTGAGGCACTTCTTGACTCGTCAAAAGTAAAGGGTGTATTCGACCGTGAAAACCTTGATGAGGCATTGGAGGATGGGGATGTTCATCTTCCCCTTGTTGGAAATCATTTATCCAAATGGTCTTCCATTTTGATTGAGGAGATGCAAGAAGTTAATCTAGGAACATAAGAAGAGCCTAAAATCACTTATGTGGCCAAGTCATTGTCAGAGGAAGAGTATCCCATCATTTTCAATCTACTAAAGGAAGGGATGATTAACTTTGCATGGTCCTATTAGATATGCCATGATTGGATCCCACATTAGTTGTACACCACCTTGACGTGTTCATCCAAATTCCAAACCAAGTAAACAACTCAAAAATGTCATATCATAATGGAAGGTTATGTTGATGATCTACTAGGGAAATCTAAGACAAGAGAAGATCATCCCAGGATCCTTAGGAAAATCTTTGAGTGGTTGGCATAGTACAAGTTGTGCCTAAATCAAAAAAAGTGTGTTTGTTGTCACGTCCGGAAAATTATTAGGCTTCATTGTATCCAAAAGAGGCATTGAAGTGGATCCAGCAAAGGTCAAAGCAATAATTTAAATTCCTCTACCTCACAATCTCAAATAGTTAAGGAGTCTCCAAGGAAAGCTACAATCCATCAAGAACTTCATAACCCAACTTGCTGATAATTTCCAATCATTCACACACCTTTTGTGTAAATACATCACCTTCAAATGGGATCCAAAGCATCAGCAAGGTTTCGACAAGATCAAGGAGTACCTAGCCAATCTGCCCATTTTAATGCCTCCTATTCTAAGTAAACCACTCCTACCATATATCTCAGGAACATCAATTGCATTGGGGGCATTGCTAGCACAACATGATGATTTCTCCAAGAAACATGCCATCTATTATATCAGTCACACACTTGTGGGCTACGATTTTAATTACTCACCTATGGAGAAAGCTTGCATGGTAGTTGTTTTCAACTCACAAAAACTGTGTCATGATATGCTTGCTCAGCCCATCAAGCTAATCTCAAAATTTGACCCACTCAAGTATATGTTATCCATAATGTCATTAGTTGGCCATATGGCCAAGTGGGTTATGCTACTGAGTGAGTTTGACACAGAATATGTGGACCATGAAGAAATCAAGGGACAAGTGATAGCAGATCAGTTGGTTGATGCTCCTTTGGTGGATACATATCCATTAGTAGTTGAGTTTCCTAATGAAGGGGTCCTTACAGTTGCAAAAATAGATACATGGACACTCTATTTTAATGGGTCATATACTCACAACGGAGCTGGTGCAGGTGTCCTTTTGTCACTCCTTAAGGTTATTATATTCCAAAGTCATTCAAACTAGCATTTCCATGCACCAACAACATTTCCAAATATGAAGCTCTCATCACTGGCCTAAGAATCACAATCCAATGGAATATCACTCATCTACATGTCTTTGGAAATTCTCGACTAATAATCAAACAAGTCGACGACGAGTTTCAAAAAAAGGATGATAAGATTTTACCTTACAAATGCATGGTGGATGACTTCAAGAAATATTTCACCTATATCGAGTTTGAGTAGATTCCTAGAGTCCAGAACAAGGCAGCAAATGCTATGGCTACGATTGGTTCCCTCCTTTACATGCCTAAGGATTGAATGAATTGTGAGTTCCTCATTGAACAACTATTAATCTCAGCGTATGACATCCCTAATGATGAAATGGTGTGTGATATCATAGGTCTTGAATCACCCTGGTATCATGACATTTATCCTACCTCCACGATGACATCCTACCACTTTACCTTACCCGAAACCAACAAAAATCATTTATCCAACACACTTCCCGATACATAATTGTGGGAGATACACTTTATTGTAGAGGGTATGATGGAACTCTCCTTCAGTGTTTTAATGAATTATAATCTCGTGTTACATTAAACGAGGTGCATACTGGTGTTTTTGGGTCTCATGCTAATGGAATGGCCTTAGCAAATAATATTCTAAGAGCAGGATATTACTGGCCCACCATGGAGCATGATTCGTGTGAGTTTGTGAAGAAATGAGTACTCTATCAACAACATGCAGATCTCATTCATGCTCTTGCACAAGATTTTTAGCCTATCATTGCACTGTTTCCCTTTTCACAATGGGGTTTTGAATTAATTGGAAAGATTTACTCTCCCAAATCATTGGTATGCAGATTTACAAATTTGTTCTTTACCATATCCTCTACAGATATGGTATTCCCTCCACCATCATCATTGACAATGGTAAGCCATTCAAAAACCAATATATGAAACACCTTTTTAAAACATATCATATCCAACATTGTTGGTCCAACCCCTATTACCCACAAGGTAATGGCCAAGCTGAAGCGACCAACAAAACTCTTATCAAAATCCTTAAAAAGGTGGTCAACAACACTGGTTGAGATTGGAACCTCCATCTCAATCCTGCCCTCTAGGAATACCATACATTCATCTACACACCCACAAGCACTACTCCATATTCCCTCATTTATGGCATCAGTGCTATCTTTCCAATTGAGGTTGATATCCCATCACTTCAAATATCTCTGATGAATCTCATCAGTGATGAAGATGCTCAATTTTCATGGTTAAGTCAACTGGAATTCCTAGATGAAAAATGCATTAAGGCCTACAATCATCTCCAAGTGTATCAATATCATCTTAGGAGAAATTACAAGAAGAAGGTTCATCCCCACCAATTCAATGTTGGTGATCTAGTCCTGAAGGATAATTAGTGCACCTAGCAAGATCGAGAAAAGAAGGGAAAGTTTGAAGCAAATTGGTTGGGTCCATATGTTGTCACAACCAAATATGGTTTTGGGGAATACCAGCTTGCAACACCCAAAGGGAAACCCTTGGAGGATCTATCAACATCATGCATCTAAAGCAGTTCTACACCTAGGTCAGTTGGGTTATCCTACCTTGAAAAATACCAAAAAAACTAAAAAATCTGAAAATAACAAAAAAATCCAAAAATCCAAAAGTAGTAAAGATAAATAATCTATCCTATGGTGAAAACCACCTTTGGTAGCACCTTAGATAAGTATGTTTGGTAAAAACCTAATAATAGGTTCCATTCATAGAGGGCTTAATCATTATCTACCTTGCATCCTATTTTCCTTATGCTTCCATCCATCTTATCAACATATCCTATCCTCACATCTTATCCTCACGTCCTACCTTACCCATCCTCAAATTGACATCCCATTATCCATCGCTTGGTATATTTTGATTGAGCATTGGATGATTCAAATCGGCTATCCCAAAATCCTAAGCTTTTATCTTGAATTTGAGCTTTTCATCGCCTGTATATCAATGTCGTCCTTTGGTTTCATGTCCTCATCTAGGGTCCTCCATCGTGTTGGAAATCATTAGGTCGCATACTATCTTCCATCCATTTTTTCAAACTATTTTTCCCGAGTGCTTTCACGTAGGAAAGGCTAATCATTTGATTAGCCCCCGAGGCATTTTTCTATCCATTTGTGTCATCCATCGAGGTCTCCACTATCCTCTTTTCACTTTTATCCATGGCCAGATGTCAGTCCTTTATCGAACTATGAGGGCTCTACTCTTTCATGTAGGTAAGGCTAATCTTTGATCAACCCCTAAGTCCCTAGGTCTTTAGGGTGTGTCTTGGTCCTATGTCATGTCATCAAATGTATCTTTATTCAGTTGATTCCTAACAAACAAATTCCATTAGTATCTTGAGGTTCAATCAGTTTTGAGTATCCTGAGTCATGTTTTTTATCTAGTTTATCCTCCATCTTTGGTCTTAATAGGATGTATCCTTCCTAAATCAAACCGCATCAATCCCATCCACCCCTTGATCCTATGGCAAAGGATGTTCAAAAAATTTTGTGATCTCTTGATGTTTGTGGTATTTTGTTTATCATTTGAGCTTCCTATTATACCTTTTCAAGGTTGCCATGATCCATCATATCATGGTGCGCTTTGATAGGTAAACATAGGGGAATATCTTTATTTTTGGTGTGATCTTGTCTTCTTGGTTGTCCTGCATAGTACCCACCAAGATCCCTGTGGTCTTTTATTACGTTGGGGCATCCTTTGTGCTTGTGGTTATCCTAATACCTAGCCCAATCAAATCCATTAAGGCTTTGGGGTTATGGGATAGCCTTCTTTTTTGTTGTGTTGTTCTTCATACCTTGGTGAATCGTGTCTTATGCTATAACAAAAATTAGTGCTCCTAAAATGGAAAAATGGTATTAGGTTTGCATTTCATTCACCATCTCATTGCATTGCATATATCCCCACCCATTCTTCCCCTAGCCCATGGTTAGTGTTTTTGGTTGTGAAAATGTTCTTCCCTCATCTTTTCTTCCTATCAAAATTCCTATGGTTTTGACAGATGTAGTGTCACACCCACCATCATTCGTCTCACTATGTGGCACATTGTCACACCTGTCATTGTTCACTTAGGTTCATTATTCATTGCATTATCATTTTCATTATTATCTTAAGTTGTTTAGATTAATATAAATGTGTTATTCTAAGCATATTAAGTTCATTTCATTTCATTATCATTCCATTGCATTATCATTTTAAGTTTTTTAGATTAATATAGATCTATTAGTCTAATTATCTTAAGTTCATTTCATTTCATTATCATTCCATTGCATTGTCATTTTCATTATCATTTTAAGTTGTTTAGATTAATATAGATCTATTAGTCTAAGCATCTTGAGTTCATTTTCATTATCATTTTAGGTTGTTTAGATTTATTATTCTAAACATATTAGTTCATTTCACCACATACATTGCATTATATTACATCTATCACATCCATCCATAACATGATCACATGTGCATATTGCATCCATCACATATTTTCATCTCATATCATACATGCATTATTAACCATGATAATATAGTCATCCATACATTACCCATCATTCATGCATAATCCATTGTCATATCATGCCCCATATACATACATAACGAATCACAATAAAATCACCACCTGCATGACACATCATTAGCTTCATATCCACAACATATACATCAAATCATAGATCATGTCACATCACATCTGGCATCCACAAGCGTTGGACATAATACATATAATCCATATATTTCACATAGGCATAGGCATAAATCATCATCATCACATGCATACCTCATAATCATCAACATACTCATGAGTATAACAAACATCCATAGCATCACATAATAACCACATAATGTTGACAATGTCCATTGCATATCATAAATATATCAAAAAATAAAGTGTCCAACACACAGTCTATTGCATAGTCCATCAAAATCCATAATAAAGAGTCCATGAAAATCCATAATAAAATTCCATCAAAATGTCCATGAAATTACATCAAATAAAGGTACAAGTGCTGAGCTCTAATCAAATACAGACTACATCTGACACATCATGGTGTCTTGAATGAATAAAGAATCAAGAATGAAAGAATAAATGAATGACTGAATCTATCCAATATATGCTAGAGAATTTGTAGCGTCTACATGTATGTACCATCCACCCTAGGTACACCTGTCAAAAATTGGGAACCCTGTCTCCACTCCCTCTATCCACAACTCCCTGCATTTGACATCTGAGGAGAGTCTGACCCTGAACCTCGGTTGTGGGAGGTGTCTCTGGATAGTCGTTGTATCCTTGAGTGTGGGTGCAGTTGATCAAGAGGGTGTTGGCATCTGTGTCATTACCCCTGGCATACGGTTGTACTGTCTGTGTTGGATCAGGTACCTCCTTGAAATAGGCGCTCATATAATATCTGGCCTCTATCCTAGCATCGGCATCTCCTATCATCAATGTCCTCGCTACATCCCTCTCCACCCAATATCTATCCCTTAGCCCACTAATCTGTCGTCTCTCCCACTCCCAAGACTCCTAGGCTAACCACATCTGCTCAACCTATCCCTCCAACTGTGATATCCACTACATAGCCTCATCCCTCTCGCCTTGCAATGTTTGCACCTAGGTCTCTTTTGTCTTATCTCTCTGCAGTGATCCCCCCACATCTTCCATAGCTAACTCTGCACACTCCACTCTCTCTTGAGCCTCATCTCTCCACATCTATCCCTCAACCCACTAATTTGTCGTCTCTCCCACTCCCAAGACTCCTAGGCTAACCTCATCTGCTCAACCTATCCCTCCAACTATGATATCCACCGCATAGCCTTATCCCTCCCACCTTGCAATGTCTGCACCTAGGCCTCTTTTGTCTTATCTCTCTACAATGATCCCCCCACATCTGCCATAGCTAACTCTGCACACTCCACTCTCTCTTGAGCCTCATATCTCTCTACATCTCCTCCAACCCTCCCTACAACTCTCCCACTAGCCTCTACAAATCATCTCTCTCTATCTCTACCTCTTGTAACCTCCTCCTAGCCTCATCTGCCAGCTACTCGAAGGCTCTTTTTCCATCCCCTTATGCTGCCTACAACTATTGCACCTTGTCCTGTAACCTACCCACCTCCATCTGTAATCTATCTTGATTTTCCTCTAACTCTCTCAACCTATGCTTTGTTATCCCCAGTCAAGCAATGGCTCATGTCAACAACATAGTTGGGTCCTTTGGCGGCGGTGGCACATATGGTGCCATTGCTAATGGGTGCACTACTGGGGCATCCACCTCTATCGCCTTCTGCTCACCTCCTGCCTCCTCCATCTCTACGTATCCATCTCTCCTCTTCCTATCAACCCTCCTCCTCCTCCTCTATGGCCTAGCCAAATCCCTCTCATCATCTGATCCAAACCCCAGAGCACCTACGATTGGGTGCATTATGGTAATACACCTTGGCCTATTCTCCACACACCATGCAACATATTGCACCGTGGTACCTACATCCACCTCTCCATGACCACACTATTATCAAGGTGGCCTCCCACATCTGTTGTGCATTCTCAGTTGTAATCTACTCACCCCATATCACCATTGACTCTCGGTTGATCCATTGGAACCTATAGGGTCCTGTAAAAATATCCTATCATAGTCCATACTGTTGAGTCTATACAACTCAATAATGAATGGGTCTTTCCAATCAAGTAACATCATGAGAAAAAATATCCCCTCCATTTCCAATCATCCTCTCTCCATCCCTAGAATCGTCACCTTAGGTATGGCCTCCAGGTAATGTCTTTGTCCACTAGCCCGTCCATCCTCCGTCGCCACTCCTCCAAACTCCCCACCTCCTGATAATGTATTCTATATCCATACTTAGATCCCCACTAGTATGCCACTAGCAGTGTCTCATCTTGGACTCTCACAATCAAAATGTCTGGCCTTGCCATCCTGGTGTGCCCCCAGGCCCATACTTGGAGTAGAGTCACATGTGTAATGCTAAGTGACCATCTATAGAAAACTACATGCATATTGCTGTACAACTACGCCAATACACACTCCCCATGCAAACTCTCCCTACCGTCTCTCCACTATGTGTCTCACAACCTCAATCATCTTGACACTGAAAAAGCGTCCACTCCTGTTAGGTAGGAGGATCTCACTGATGAGTCTGCATAGAGGTAGTGTTTCCATCTCAATCCCTAAGCATGCATTAATGTCCAACTTCCCTCGGATGGGAAGGTCCACAAGTCCAAAAATTGCCCGCACACTCTTGTCAACCGATTGTCGAGGTGTGGCATTGATCAAATATCCTCATATAGGAAACCTCAAGATCCGCCACACATCCTCCAAATTCATAGTCATCTCCCTTGTTGGGAGATGGAAGGTTGAATTCTCAGAGCTCCATCACTCCATCAATGTTGTCAGTAGTCCTTTGTGTGCTTGGATGTTGGGATACCCAACATATGTAGTAATCCTACCTAAGCTAGTGTCGCACGGTTCACATCAATCATAGCCCTCATACACACCTCCAACACCACCGAGTGTCTCTTGCATGTCCTCAGTGTCTAAATTTTTTGCATCCATGTAGACCATTTTGTCAGGCTTTCCAACATTTCATTCCTATTTCTTGTCTTTTTCATCCCTATCCCAGTTTGACGAGTTCACCTCTGTGCAAAGTGAGTTTTCCCATTTCCCTCTTCAGCACATTCACCTGTCTAGCTAGCGTGTTTTCCCTTGTGTCTTTCTTTTGTGGCTCCACCTATTTTTCAAGTGTACCCACCCCTTTCTTGTCTAGGCGCGAATCCTCCCATCTTTCCCTTAGAGGCGAATTTGCATTCACCCTTTTCCCCTATGGGCAATTTCGCAATTGCCCCTATGTATTTTCTTCCCAAGTGGAAAATTTTCATTCGCCATTTCCCTCAATGGGTGGATTCATATCCATCTATTCCCCTTTTGGGTGAATTCTCTTTCGCCCTTTTCCATTTTTGGTGATTTCACAATCGCCTATCCCAATTCTCCCTCGCCCCTACATTGTGTAGGTTTGCCCTTTTCTGAGAGAGATGATTTCACAATATCCCCCCTCTCTACATGCCCACCCCTACAATGCATGAGTTTTCCCCTTTCCTCTCAGATCTACTGGACGAGCAAATATTCCTTTCCAGAAGGGCGAACCTTCCCTTTCGTGGCAAGTTCATACACCTAGCTACCCATCCCGAAATTAAAGTATATGCATAAAAAAATCCACTAAAATCACAAATTCAAGGTTTGAGACCTCCCTTTCCGGATACTACATGCTCATGGTAGTACTGTCGCACCTCCTCTCTTTGGTGGATCAGCTTGTCATCCCTAATCAGCTCCTCGTCACTCATCTTGTCAACAATCCTCGTCACCTTCTCTCTTTCTCTCATCGAATCGTAGGATGCCAAGTGTGAAAATGAAGATTAGGTGAATAGTGAATTTTCAAATTTACTATTTATAATTTTCATTTTTTCCCCTACTTATCCTTTTAATTTTTGGGTAATTTTTACCTTTTAATTAAACCTTTATTAATTCATTTTCCCCTTTTCTTCCAAGGGCTTCCATTTTCACCCTATTTGCCTATTTTCCTCTATTCAAAATCTAATCTTCTTGGTTTTTCATGCTCTTTCACGTGGTACCATTTGTTTCTTCATATCGAGAAGTCACCCAAGGCCCCTTTTCTTACCCATCCACCCTCTCAAGGGAGCATACCCTACCATATTTCTCCATTCTTCCTTACTATCCATTCTCCTACAACACCAAGGAATCGTCTAAAATTATTTTCTTCCATCAAGTCATTTGTGTTTTATTTTTCATCGAAACATTATTATTCTAACAGTATTTTCAAGAGGTGCAAAATGTAGACACCTGAACTTGACCACTCCCATATGGTCAAATTATGCTTACATTCC
Organism: Sequoia sempervirens; assembly: GCA_007258455.2. NCBI lineage: Eukaryota > Viridiplantae > Streptophyta > Pinopsida > Cupressales > Cupressaceae > Sequoia > Sequoia sempervirens. Next base: position 122,253 of record VDFB02090757.1, read on the forward strand.
TCTATCATGCATCTTTAAGCTATATTAATTAAATAATTTATTATTTGATTAATATTTCCCTTCAGCCTAATGTCCCCTAAGGTATTTAATTAATCAATCAAATACCTTACCTTATTCATCTCTAAATTAAATAAATAAACCAATTTATTTAATTTAGTTATTAGCCCAAATGAATTAAATCAATTTTTAATTTATTTTCTTCTCTCTCCTCATGTCACATCCTTCATAATCCTCTTTAATACAGATTAATATAATTAATTGTGATTAGGATGTGCACACCCCTAATTATCATTAGGGTCACATTCTCCATAATCTCCCACTTTCCCTTAATATGTCATTAGCCTGTCTAATCATGCATTTGTACAACCTTAATCACCTAATTAAGCTAACCTAGTCTTCATGCCATTTATGACATGTGTCCTTAGTCAACTTAAATTAAATTCTTTCTCTATTTCGAGAAGGCATCCCCTTCCCCATGTCAATTTTAAATTCATGTTTATCTCTCTAATGCATTTTAAGGAATTTTAAATTCCTTCTCCCATCCCCATGAGGATTTGTGAGGAATTTTTAATTCCTCACGTGTCCTCTCAAGGCACATATGGACAAGGACCTCCTTTATGATGAGATCTTGTCCATTCTCAAGGTACATAAAGGTACCTCCATATCATCTCCACATCATCCTCTCCCTTCCATATCATTCGCCACATGTCAACTTGTGAGGGCTTGTGAGTCATCAACTCACCCTAGCCATTGATTTCCTCCACCATGGATCAATCCTGGCTCTCCATTGCTTTAGAGGCACTTCCCCTAAAAATAGTGGAAATGTCTTCATTTTGATCATCCACTTTAGCAATCACATTCAAGCACATACACTTAGCCATTTTCAAGCGATCAAGCCATCACCATTGTTGTAGCATTTTGAGCCTCCATATTGCATCTACTCACATACCCACATCTTCCATTGCATTCCTCATCACTAAACCATCATTTAGAGCTAAGACTTGGTACATTTCATCCAAGAAGGAGCACACAATCGAGCATCAACATGGGCCAACCAAACCATCAATTTGAACAAAGTAAAAAGTTTAATTTTCTTGTGCTTTGTTTGAATTCATGATGGGCAAGGTCATTGATGTCACAACTTGCATCATTTAATAAATTATTTATCAAATCGGGTGTGTCTCGGACCAATATGTGATAAGGATAGTTATCACGGATTCTTTGGGGGGTTTTGTACTATAAACAACATCTTTAGGAATTGATTTTCCTACTTCAAAAGCTTTCAAGAGCTCTCAGGAGCTGAATTGTAGCGATTGATTCATGAGGTTTAATTCTATCCTATTTTCTAATTTAAATTTTTGTTGACCTATTTGTGACTTTATTGAACTGTATTTAGACCAATTCATGGAGACGACTAATGATTACTTTGATCCTTAATCTAAAACACGAAATCCAAATTACTTCTATTTTTCTTTTAAAAGAAACCCATAATTAATTGTTGAAAATTAAACACTAATTAAAAATAAACTCCAACTTCATCTTTCCATAAGTTCCTATCATCGCTTCTAATGAAACTTAATAAACACCAAACTTAACTACTTGAAACAACATCTAAATCCAATTAATCTAATAAACCTTATAATGATTCCAACAACTTAATATAACCATAATAAACTAAAACCTGAAAGGTAATTCAAGCAAAAGCAACTATCCATAATTAACATTCACTATGTCAGAAAATGATTTAACAAATTAACATTCTAGAATTGACATACACTTCAAATTTAATACTAATGAATCATAAATATCATAACTTAACAAAATACAAACACAACATCGTTCCAAAGGTTGAGCGGGCCCTGCTCTTCCTCGAGTAAGATCCCTTAACATAGTGATTGAATTAACTTCTTTCTTTCATTCCCATTGATCAAAAGTAGAATGAAGAACAAAGTATTGATGTTGAATTACAAAAATTTAATTGAAATTATCTAACTCCTAACTAAAACTGAAACATGGATATTTATAACAATATTCTTATTAGATTTCTAACATGGCGTTAACTTCCAAGACTTAAGGTGACCAAACTACATATTACAACAAAACTAAAATAGAACGGAAGTAGGACTAAAGAGAACTATGCTAGATTGGTGCTAGAATTAGAAGTTCCACAACTGACTATAAATAAGTCAATTTGGACTTGAGTGACTCATCATCCAATAGGGCCCATCTATGGCATAGTCATTCATCATGATTAAACAAAGAGTTTAACCATATCATCAATCTTTAAAATTACCCTGTTCAAAACCCTTAAGAAAAGGATAACAATTATGGTAGTAAAAGATCAACACAACATAATTATCTCATCCAATATCATCATAAATTAAATCATTTAAAATAAATCATTACTTCAAATATATCCACTAATTTAGCTAAACATAAAGCAAAATTCTTCCTTTGATGCAGGCTTATGATATGTTTTCAGACGATGAACATTCACTAGCATAACTCTCTTTTCTCCATCAATTGGTATTAATTGGACAACTCCATTTTCAAATATCTAATCTATCTCATAGGGTCCTAACCATCTGGTATGGAACTTCCCCTTAAACTCTTCAAGTCTAGAGTCAAATAACAATGCCCAATCTCCTGCTTTGAACTATTAGGACACAATATGTTTATCATGTGATTCCTTCCTTTGCTATTGAATCACCTTTGTATGCTAAAGTGCCTCCATTCTCATTTCATCAAGTCTACTAAGCTGCAAAATTCTGCTTATCTCAGATTCAGGTAGATGAATACCAATTTCTACTATTTTTTTCAATATTTTTAACTCAAATTCTAGTGGCATTATTGGCTTCTTCTCATACACAAGTTCATATGGGGAAAACCCAGTTGTTGTTTTCCACGTTGTATTATAGGCCGATACTGCTTCATCCAACCTATCTACCCAGTCTGTCTTCCTCAATGAAACTGTTTTTGTTAGAATATTCTCGAACTCTCTATTTGTGATCTCCACTTGTCTATTCGCCTGAGGGTGATATGGCGAAGATTTTCTGAGTTATTTGGTATCTCTACAAAAATGCTTCCATCATTGCTGATACAAATTGTGGTCCCTGGTCTGAAACAATCTCTCTTGGTGCACCAAATCTTTGGAGAATTTTCTTGTACAGAAAATCTGTAGCTTTATCTTCTTTTTTTGTTGGTAATGCCTTCACCTCAGCCCATTTTGTTGCATAATCAATACAAACAAGGATGTATTGTTTCCCTTTTGAAGGTGGATCTACTAGTCCAAAAAAATCAATGCCCCATTTTTCAAATGGTTCCAGAGCTATTTGTGGCTGAAACGGAATCTCCATGGTTGGTGTGGGTCTTCCCATCCTTTGGCATTCATCACAGTGCTTGACAAAGAATGAAACATCCTTTGTCATTGACGGCCAAAAGTATCCAGCTCTTAAGATTTTGTAAACTATTCTCACTACTAAATAGTGGCCTCCTTCAGGCTCATGATGGCAGGTGTGTACTACATCATAAACATCTAACTAAGATACACATTTGTGTAAAACATAGTTAGGGCACAATTTAAATAAAAGAGCATTAATCCACTAAAATCTAGAACTTTCATGAATTAACCTCTTTTTTGTTTCTGACTGAAGTGACTTGTACATTTTCCTATAACAAGGTAATTTTCCAAATTAGCAAACCATGGTGGATGAATTGATATAGCAAATAGATGTTCATCTGGAAATGTATCATCCACTATTTCTTTATTATCCTATGAAACAATTTTGGAAAGAAAGTCAACAACAACATTGTCTTTTCTAGGCTTATCAATGATAGTTACATAAAATTCATGTAATAATAGTAACCATCTGATAATGCATACACCTAATATAGCCTTATTCATTAGATATGTAATTGCAACATGGTATGTATGTACGTAAACTTTGTAACCTATAATATAATGCCTGGATTTTTTTATTGCATATACTATAGCTAAAAATTCATTTTCTGTTGTTGTGTAGTTTCTTTTAGCAGGATTTAAATTTTTGCTAACATAATAAATTGCATTCATGGCGTCATTGTCATCTTTTTCTCCTAACACTGCTCCAATAGCTAGATTGGATGCATCTACATGTATGTAAAATGGCTCTCCCCAAACAGTTCCTTTAATGATCGGAGAAGTTGTTAGAGCTATTTTCATTGTCTCAAAATATTTTTGGCAATCTTCAGTCCATACAAACTCCTCTTCTTTCTTGAGTAGTGTAAACAGTGGAGCTACAATTTTAATAAATCCTTCTATAAATCTTCTGTAATACCCAGCATGGCCAAGAAAACTTCGAACTCCTATTTGGTTCTTAGAGATTTCAATGTTATGTATTATCTCAACTTTCTTGGGATCAACCTTTATCCCCTCTTTTGAGATGTGATGTCCCAGAACAATGCCCTTTGTCATCATAATGGAATTTTTTTCATGATTGAGTGATAATCTGTGATCCTTACAAAATTGTACGACCTTTTATAAGTTTTGAATTGCCTCATCAAATGTTTTAGCATGGACTGCAAAATCATCCATATAAATTTCAACACAAGAAGTGGTGAAGTCTACAAAAATGGCTAGCACTGCTCTTTTAAATGTGGCAGGCACATTACATAGTCCAAATGGTAAGATTGTATGTGATTATGTGCCCCAAGGACAAATAAAGGTAGTTTTGTCTTGATCTTCAGGGGCTACTTGTATCTAGTTATATCCACTGAAGCCATCAAGAAAAGAGTAGTTGTTGCCTGCTAGTTATCTAGTACTTGGTCGATGAATGGCAATGGGAAATGATCTTTCTTTGTGGCTTTATTCAATTCTCAATAATCTATGCACACCCTCCATTTACCATTCTTCTTTGGGACAATAACCAGTGGTGAAACCCACTAACTATCAAAGATTGGGTAGATGAACCCTACTTTGAGCAGCTTCTCTATTTATTTTTTAACAATGTCACAAAGAATAGGATTGATACGCCTTTTTCCTTGTCTGAGTGGTCTTACATCTTCTGTGTAAATGTGGTGACTAAAAATTGAAGGATGGATTCCTCTCATATCAATATACTCCCAAGAAAATGCTTTTGTGTTTTTTTCTAAAATTTCTTTTAATTATTCCTCCTGAGTTGGGGATAAAGATGAATTTATATTGAGAGGTTTATCTCCAACTACTATAATCTCTTTGGTGTCTTTGGTGGAATCCATCGATTTTTCAACAAGAGTATTTAGAGGACAAGAGTGTTGCCCATGTAATGTTGTTTGACAGTTTTATTTTTCAATTTATGAAGATAACTCTTGTTCTTCACATTCTTGAACATGTTCAGTTATAGTAACCATGGCTAACTCCACAATACCATCACCTTCCAACTCTAAATCTTCATCCACCCAAAGTTGGCTGTTTGGTTCAATTGATAGTTGTGTCGATGGGTAGATTGACAAATCTTTTTGTTTTTGACCATTTGTTATGATCATGCTTCCAAATCTACAATCAATTAAAGCAGTAGCAGTAGCCAACCATGGTCTGCCTAAGATGATTGGATATCCATAATCTTTCTTTCTAGATTTAAGAACCAAAAATTCAACCGGATAATCCCATGTGTTTATGGTAACCATGATCTCTTCTATTATACCCTCTAGTTTTGTAGTAGATTGGTCAGCTAACTATAGAACAATCGTTGTTGGTCGAATAGTTGTCATCCCAATTATTTGTGTTGTATCAGATGTGATAACATTTATGGCAGCTCCTAAATCAATTGGAACATTTGATATTTCAATTTCATTAATACTCAGTGTAATTATAGGGCTACCAGGATCATTATATTTATGTGGAAGTAGTCTTCCTGATAACACATCAATAAGTTTTTTCCCTACTTGAATTGTTGAAGGCATTTTCTTATTCCTTCTTGGAGTTTTCATGCAAAGGGATTTAACTAATTGATTTATCTCTGGTATATCTTTGATTTCCTGAAATAGTGGTATCTCAATGTTAATCTTTTTCAACTCTCTAAGAAGTTGAGAATAGAATACATTCATGTAATTTGCTGGAGAGATTTCAAGAGTGATTTTCTCTTCCTTTAATCTCTCAGGGTAGGGAGCTTGATTGACAGTTTTTCTTCCTCCAAGGTTTGTTTTTCATTTAAATTTTCAATATCTTCCCCTCTTTCTTGAATTTTCTCTGTTGGTGTAGTTTGCATAGTTTGATTTCTCAACTATATGTCATTAACATCAATAACATTCATATTAGGGGTATTTGCATCATTATGTTTGTTTCTTGGATTGGAAACTAGTTGAGCTGGCAGTTGAGGTTGGTTCACCTAATCATTAGGAGGATTAGGGGCATTGAGTGTTGGAGGCGTTTGTCCCCAAGGGCATTTTTTTCCCTTGTTTTTCCATGGTTGGAATTGGTTTTGATTCTGTTACCATGAGAACTGATTGGCTTGCCACTGTGGCTTCTAATTTGATTCCATTGGGGATTCATCCATTCGGATTGATTCCAATAAATAGGTGGTTGATATTGAGGGGTTCATTGGTTCTGGTTTTGCCAAGGGTTTTTATTCCAATTTATCGTGGATCCATATTGTCTCTTATTAGAATTATACCTTGAGTTTTGAGGCCTTTGACCAACATAATTCAACTCTTCTTCGATTACTGGTGGTTTCTACAGATTGTTTTTTATGCCAGCCAAAAGATTACAAGAACCCATGAAGTGTGGTTTTACAAAAATCTCACAAATATCAACCTAATTTAATAGAAATTCTCTCAAAAGGTGGTTTCCCCTACATTTGGAGCAATAAATTAACAATGGTTCAGTGCTTTTCTTATCTCCTTGCATGTTGAGATGCAAAAGTAGATCAGTCTTCATGTTTGCTAATTCCTCCATTACCTATGATACATCAATGGTATGAGCCTTGTTTCTTCTGGAGTTTCTAGTCCCCACTCCAGTTCTAGAGTAGTTCCTATAGATCTCCACAATGTTATCCAAGGAAAGCTTGTTAATGTCTCCCTTTCCCATTAGATTCAAGGACTCTCTTGACTCATCCTCAATCCCTCTCAAGAAAACTATCTTGCTAATTTCATTATCCAGCCTATTAGTACACCTCTGATGCACAAATTGGAACTTATCAGCATCGTCTTCTAGAGTTTCATCCTCCAATTGTCTCATTTGAAACAATTCCTCCTTCCTATCCCTTACTTGACAGTAATCTTGGTATTTGTCCAAGAATTCAATTTCCATTTGCTGCCAAGTTCTAATTGTTCCTAATCCTAAACACATGAACCATCTTAAAGTTGATTCTTTCAAAGTAGAAGGAAACAACTTCAACTTCTAATTATCAGCTGCATAATCATAGGTTGTGCATAAAATTTTGAATTCAAATAGAAATTGATCAGGGTATTATGAAGTCTTCCCCCTAAAGGTAGGTAGAACCGAGGGTGAAATGTTCTTCATAGGAGGTTCATCAAGCTGTCTTTCAAGATTGATATGATTTGAAAAGGTCCTATTTGCTAGGGGACGTACTGGTTGGTCACCCATTTCTCCTCTTGGAAATGGATTTATTTTTTCTTCTTGATTTTCAATTGGATGTTCTTGATTAATTTCTTGATTTTCGATCTGGTATTGTTGAATGTCATGTTCCTGATCAAAATCAATAATCCATCAAAAATATATTTTTTGTGGAAGAAACCTTCCTAGTTGGTCTTTGTTTTGTCTCATCCACAATTCAGATCTCTCTTCCTTATCAAAACTAAGGCTTCACACTAAATATCTAGATCTTTTAAGTATCCCCAACAACGGTGCCAAAAATGATGGGCAAGGTCTTTATTTATCGAATCGGGTGTGTCTTAGAGAAATATGTGATAAGAATAGTTGTCACAGATTCCTTGGGGGGTTTTTCATTGTAAACAGCAACTTCAGGTATCGATTTTCCTACTTTAGGAGCTCTCAGGAGCTGAACTATAGCAACTGATTCTTAAGGTTTAATTCTATCCTATTTTCTAATTTAAAATTTTGTTGACCTATTTTTGACTTTATTGAACTTGATTTAGACTGATTCATGGAGATGAATAATGATTACTTTAATCCTTAGTCTAACACTGAGATCCATACCCAATCTCCCTTGAAGGAAAGCATGGTCAACCAACCTGAGCTCAAAATCAATGATTATCCTAGCAACCCCATTAATGTGCAAATGACGGATCATCTTCTTGATGAGCGTGGGGATAAAATCTTGGCTATATTACTCTTGAAGAGTATCAAACCATTGTCAAGGTTTGATTTATAGAAATACATCAACATTAAACCCCCTCTGCAACTCACTTCACCACAAGATCCAAATCCCAATTCATCTATTCCACAAATCCCTAAAGTCATGCCACAAGATACATGGTACCAACTACAATTTGAAAATGTTGTGCTTTATAAGCTTCTGTCCACTAAGTCAAAAAATGATTTAACAACTTAACATTCCAAAATTAACATCTACTTTAGATTTAATACTAATGAATCATAAATAGCATAACTTAACAAAATACCAACACAAGATCATTCCAAAGGTTGTGCGGGACTTGCTCTTCCTCAGGTAAGATCCATTAACACAGTGATTGAATTAACTTCTTTCTTTCATTCCCATTGATCAAAAGTAGAACATAGAATAAAGTATTGTTGTTGAATTACAAAAATTTGATTGAAATTATCTAACTCCTAACTAAAACTGAAACATGGATATTTATAACAATATCTTTATTAGATTTCTAACATGGCATTAGCTGCCAAGACTTAAAGCAACTAAACTAAAGATTACAACAAAACTAAAACAGAACTGAAGCAGGACTAAAGAGAACTATGTCAGATTGGCGCTAGAATTAGAAGTTCCACAACTGACTATAAATAAGTCAATTTGGACTTGAGTGACTCATCACCCAGCAGGGCCCATCTATGGTGTAGTCATTCATCATGATTAAACAGAGAGTTTAACCATATCATCAATCTTTAAAAATACCCTATTCAAAACCCTTAAGAAAAGGATAACAATTATGGTAGTAAAAGATCAATGCAACATAATTATCTCATCCAATATCATCATAAAGTAACTCATTTAACATAAATCATTACTTCAAATATATCCACTAATTTAGCTAAACATAAAGCAAAATAAGTAAATATGTTAATCTATAATCTACCACCAGTCATGTCAATTAACAAAAATAACAAGTCTTTTAAACATAAAATGCTTTAAATGAAAGTATTTCTAAGTCTCTCATCAATTCAGCTAGGCCTAATCTTGAGTGTTTGTTTTGTGTTTTTCATTTTTGGATTTTGTTTAGTTTTGCATCTTAGAGTAGGTAAAAAAAATTGCACACATTTTTGGTACGCCTAATAGGACTCACGTCACAGGTCTATTTTACTTTTGTTTGTTTTTTCAAGTTTTGTAGGTTCAGATTTCACATAGGGGTGAATCTGCCCCCGAGGGGAAAACTTACTTGATGCAGAGGTGGACCTATAGGAAGAACAGGTGAAATCACATCTTCCCTTCTGTAAAAAGTGTGAATTTGAATCCCCTAATCTAGATCACCAAGTTCAAAGGTGAATACGCTTGGGGTAACCTGAACTGGTGGATGTGCTAAAGATACAGGAAAACATGATTTGAACTCAGAGGTGAAAGGAAATACACCCTTTCATCCAAAAGGAATACATGATCCCACCTTTTTTAGAAGATAGGCGACATTGCATCACAGAATAAGGTACACTCTACACAAGGGAAAATTTGTGGTATTCCAAAATGTTCAATTTTCTAATTTGAGCATTCACTTGATTTTGGTTTTGGGTACTAATCAGCTAAATCATTTGTCTTTGAATGTGTCATTTTACTAACATTTTTCTAGCAATTTTTTTTTCCAAGACCAAAGATTGAAACTACTAATTCATTTTCTCCAAGACGATCAATTGAAGACCCCTAGTTTAGCTCTGTTTGTGTATCTTTTTTTCACACTAATTTAGGCACATGTAGATTAATTAAATGGTCAGTTATTCTATTTGTTGTGTTTGGGAGTGAGTTGCTGATGTATCCACTCCCCTTGCACCTTTTGGTGATCCTGGGTGACAAGAAATCACAATTCATTCCAGTCCAATCTAGTCTACTCAGGAAGTTCTAGTGTGTGTAAGCTCTCCCCTTGCAGCACATGCAAACCTAGGGACCAACTGAATCATCTAGTATTGCCTTCCCTTAATGAGACCTAGCTAACATATCATCACCTAAGGGACGATCTTGACCATGTGTTACCAATGAGGTATATAAAGGGGGGAGAGCCAAATTTGTACCCCAATCTAGTCATGTCGTGTCTAGTGAAGTGTCAAAGCTAGGGTGATACCTAGATAAGGCGTGCAAGGTTGGTATGAGTTTCCAGTACCTCGTTGTGCTCCCAATCCATGCTTGTGATGGGTTTTTGTTCATATTTGTGCCTCACGCGCCCTCTTGGTGTATCGAGGATGCACGAGATAGCCTTGTTCAGCCTAGATAGAGACCTATGTTTTAGTTGTGGTTTGGTGTAGTGCAAGGGATGCACACCGTACCCCAAAGTTACTCACCACATACTCCTTTGGGTTGAGATAGCAATCCTTGTGGTGGACCACAATAGTCTCTAAGAGAGAGCATGAAGGTGAGCCCATGGCGTCTGTTGATGACCTTGTGCCACTGAATCGCTAGCTATCCACCTTTGTGAGAAAGGGTGATCTAGAGAACCACCCTACTATCATAGAGTATTAACCTTGGGGTGTTCCCTCAAGGTGGAGGGCCTACATCAAGTTAGCGAATGCATAATACTAATTTTAGGATCATGCTACCTAGAGTGTCTTCTTGTGCGATACCAGTGCTTGTCATTAGTTTGAGTTAGTCTAGCCCTTTGCTTGTTATTTGTCATGTTTTTGTCCTTTTCCATAGCCTACCCCTGCCCTCAGTGGAAATTTTGCTTCCCACAGGGGTAAACTTGCATTGTGGACAGGCGATCCTACCCTGGAAAGGGGCGATTCTGCATCTTGAGTCCAGTCTAGTCATCCCTTAGGAAAACTCATCCTTTTCAGGGGTGAACTTTCTTGTGGGTCTCTTAGTTAGGCGACCTCGCATCTGCCTATTCCCTAAATAGGAAATCCTGCCTAGTCCATAGGCTAGTTTGTGTCCAATCCATGTCATCTGAGTTTTCCTATTCTTTGAATAGGCGATCTTGTCATCCTTTTGGGTGAATCTGAGTCTTATCTATGTCCTCCTATTTCATACATCTCTTAGAATAGGTGAACCTGCTTCTTGTAGGGGTGATCTCATCTCTATCTATACCATCCATGTCCATACAGTTCAATATATAAGTGGATCTATCCAACCAATAGGCGATCTCGTCTAAGCATTTATGTCCCATGTCTATACATCCAAGGAAATAGGTGAACTTGCTACCCTAATAGGTATTCCTATCCATGTCCATACATTTCAAGATATAGGCAATCTTGAACCGTAGATAGGAGATATCATGTTTCGTGCTTGCTTATTTCTTGTAGCCTCCGAAGATATAGGCGATCTTGTGCTACACGGAGGTGATTTCGCTCACCCTTAGATAAGAAATCTCGTTACTTGGAGGGGAGATCTTGTCACACATAGAGGTGTATGCATGTCCCATACAAAACTCTTGAGAGTTAATCCTTTGGACCACTTAAAGCCTATTATTTTCTAAGTTTGATTCTGCGATTGAAATTTTTTTATCATCATCCATCTGCCTATAATTGTCATTTTATTCCATCTTCATTTTTAAAAATTCATCGAATCCTCAATCAAATCATATAGGTTCATCTTACGACATCCCTAGACTATATATCCATCATTGATCCATCAATCCAAATCCTTTGAAATTTTTTTTAGAGGCTTTTTATCTATTTGGGTTAGGTAATTGACCCTAATCATCATCACTTACACTCACTTACGATTGTCATCCATCCTGAGTTAGTAAGCCTTCATAGCCTAATTAATCTCCTCTCGTCTTGAGGCAGATTTTGTGTTGTGATAATTCTTTTATAATCCAAATCCAATCATCAGCATCGTATGTCATCTAATTAAGCGCCTAAACTTAGTTTAGAGTTAACCTTATCCAATTCAATCCAATCAATCAATCAATCTTATCAATTATCCAGTCCAATCAATCAACCTAAATTGAATCCAACCCCCTAACATCATCTGTTAGTGAGTGTGTCTATGTTTTTACTAACATTTGTGTAGCTTGTCTCACACTTTTTGAAGAGCGAATATCAAACTACTAACTCTTTTCTTGCAAAGTGATCATTTCTAGCTTTGTTAGTTTAGTTTGTTTAGCTTTTTTGCTTATTAATCTAGGCACATAGATCTAATTAGGAGGATTCAACATACTATTTGTTGTGTTTTAAATTCCTTTGTGTCACCCAAGGGGCGCTATATCATTTAAAGCTTTCCCCTTGCACTTTGTGTGAGCCTAGGGAGTAGCCAAAAATGATTAGTGTCCTCTTTTTAGTGGGACCTGCTTGGGGATTTGATCACCCCAAGGGATGATCCCAACCACATGTACCGATGGGGTATACAAAGGAGGGAGAGTGAAATTTGTACCTCAATCTAGTCATGTCATGTCTGGTGGAGCGTCGAAGCTAGGGTGATACCTAGATAGACGTGAAGAATTGGTCTGAGCCTTCAATATGTCGTTGGGGTTCCTGACTCATTCTTGTGACAGGCTGGTGTTCATGGTTTGTGCCTCACGTACTGAGCATATATCGAGGACTCCCTAGTTGCCTTGTTCATCCTAGTTAGAGGACCGTGTTGGCCATAACCTCTTACTAATCTTAGGATTGTGCTGCTTGAATTTTCTTCTTCATGCGAAATCGGTGCATATCTATTTAGTCAAGTTAGCCTTTGCCTACTGCTTATTGTTTGTTGTATTTTTGGTCCTCTTCCATAGTCATTTTCATCCAAGTCAAGTCCAAGTTTGTTGATAGGGGTGACCTTTCCCTTAACAAGGGTGAACCTACCCTCAACAAGGGCGAACTTTCCCTCTGTCTCAGTCATTTCCCAACCTGTTTCTGTCAAAATCACCCATCTTTCTCTGAATAAGTGAAGCTTCCCTCAACAAGGGCGACCCTGCCCTGAACAGGGGCGACTCTACCCTCTGTCAGTCAAATAGCCATCAAAACAGTCAGTTTCCTAGTTTTGGTGAGCTTTCCCTAACTTGGGTGAACCTACTCTATACTTGCGTGAACCTTCCCTATACTTGGGTGAACCTTCCCTAACTTGGGCAAACCTTCCCTCCAAACAACTAATTTCACCCTCTGTTCAGTCATTCTGATCACCCATTTTCCTATTTCGAACACCTGTTTCCTCAGTCTGACCATCCATCTCCTCATTTGGAGTAGTCATCTCCTCATTTCGAGCATCTGTTCCTAGTTTTGAGCATTCGTCCCCTCAATCTAAGCATCTGTCTTCTTATTTCGAGCACCCGTTTACTTGTTCTGAACATCTATTTCCTGCCTATCTTTCACTGAACAGGTGACATTGACCTCAACTTGGGTGAACCTACCCTATACTTGGGTGAACCTGCCCTTAACTTGGGCAAACCTTCCCTCTAAACAACTAATTTCATCCCCTGTTTAGCCGTTCTAAGCATCCACTTCTCCATCTCGAACATCCTTCTCCTAATTTTGAGCATCCATCTCCTCGTTCCTAGCATCCTTTCATCCATTCTAAACATTCGTCTCTTCGTTCCTAGAGTTAGTCTCCCATTCTGAGCAATTGTTTCCTCATTTCGAGTATTCATTCACTCATTCTGACCAATCGTTCATTCATTCTGAGTGTTTGTTGCCTTGTTTCAAACACTCATTCATCCATTCTGAGCTTTTGTCTCCTTATTCCAAGAGTCATTAATCCCTTCTAAGCAATCATTTCCTCGTTTTGAGCACTCGTTCATCCATTTTGAGCTTTTGTTTCCTCGTTCTGAGCACTCACTCATCCATTATGAGCTTTTGTTTCCTCATTTCAAGAGTATGTCTCCCCGTTTGAGCGATCATTTACTCATTCCAACCAATCATTAATCCATTCTGATTTTCTCTCTCCTCATTCTGAGAGTTAGTCTCCCCTTCTGAGCATCCATTCCCTCATTCCAAGCACCAGTTCATCCATTTTGATCTTTTGTTTCCTCATTGCAAGATTTTTTCTACCCATTCCAAAAGTCTATTTCACTGTTCCAAGGGTCTGAAAGTAGATAGGCGAACCTACCCAGTAGATAGGAAAACCTACCCATCAGATAGGCGAACCTGCCCTTCATAAGGTGACCCTGCCCACCAATAGGTTAACCTACCGTTCAATAGGTGAACCTTCCCTTCAATAGGAAAACCTTCCCTTCAATAGGTGAACATTCCCAACCAATAGGCGAACCTTCCCTTCAATAAGTGAACCTGCCCTATAGAGGAGTGAACATGACCATCTAGTCATTTGCATCTTTTGTTCATCTATAATTTTCATTTCAATTCATCTGCATTCTCCAAAACTCATCATTTCATCAACCAAATCACATAGGTGCATCTTATAATATCATTAGTTTCCATATCCTTCATCGGTTCATCCATCCCAATCACCTAGACTTTGTTTCAGAGATTTTGATTTTGATGCAAAAACTTCCGGAGGCCATAACTTTTGATTCAAGTGTCTATTTTGGCTGAAATTTTACGGGTGGTTATGTTATGAGGTGACATGTGGATTTCCAACAATCTTTAGTTAGATGGCCCCCATGTTGGCATATTTTCAAGGCTTCAAACTTTCATCTTGACCCTCAAATCACAATTTAGTGTTTTTTCTAGTTTTTGCAAACTAGTTTTTGTTAATAACTCTGAATGCATGTCTCAGATTTAGGATGTTAGTTGGAAATTCATTCTACCTTAATTTTAGGATTTTTTTGGGAAAAAACTAGACTCTCAAAGATATGCTTGTGTAGTTACCTAAAATGGAAAAGTTTGACAATTTTTTAAAACTACCAAATCTAGAAAAATCCGATTGTCGGCACCTTATGTCCTCTAGTTAAAACCCCTGAACCTGGTGTAGAATCAATCCCATCACATCCTCCAATCATCATAATATGAGATTTAATCTAATCCCAATCTGAGCTTAACTTAAACCCCAATCTAATCTTTTTCAAATCTTAATATTCATTCCTCCATCTTCTTCCAATCCATCCTATTTATCCTGTCATCATCTTTTCTTTACTTCTAATTTTACATTCCCATCTTTTCAATCCCTATCCATATAATCTATCATCATGAATCCCTATCCTTCACCAATGCAACCAATAATAATATTGAAAGGGAATCCTAATTACGTTGATGACGATAACGATAGTCTTGTGGATCAAGAAGAATATGTCCTAGATCCCCTTGATGTTATCATTTCTAGTCAGCTTTCCCCAACCGCTTTCCAAAATCCAATCACCCCTCTAAGTTATCCCATCACATATTCACCCACATCTACTAGCAATCCTTATGCTACCTTTGACAAGGGATATCTGGTATCTTCCCTATCCATATATTCATCATACCCTTCATCCACATCATTTTCTTATCCAACATCCACATCCTCTTATCCCAATCTAATCTACCAACCCAATACTCCTATTACAATCCCCATCCATGTCCCCCTATCCTAATTCTCCTTACCAGTCTACCTATCCTTATCCTAAATCCACACCTTCTTATCCTAATCCAACATCCACATCTTCCTATCATTATCCTACATCCACACCTTCTTATTCTAATCCAACATCCACATTTTCCTATCCTAATCCACCATCCACGTCCTATCTTAACCCACCATCTCAATATTCCCATCCTAATCTACTATCCCAATGCCTTTATTATAATCCACCACCCATATCCTCTTGTCCTAATACACCACCCATATCCTCTTGTCCTAATCCACCATCCATGTCCTCCTATCAAAATTCACCATCCCAATATCCCTACCTTAACCGTCCATCCAATCCTAATCCTCCACCTACCCTTAGTCTTCCATCCAATCTCGTTCCTCAATCTAATCATAGTCCATTAATCCATAATCATTCATCCACTCCTACCATGCCATCTAAGCCTAAAGTATGCACAATTCTCACTCCAAAAGTTCTACAAGGACTTATGACAATGAAGACATCCCCAACTCCACACCTTGAAGTTGTGGAACCATGCCATCCCAATCCATCATCCATGGTCACTAGTGATGAGACCCTTCTCCTACCACACCTATCATTGATGGTACCACCCCTAGCACCACTCAAACCACTGAAACTGTCAAACCCACCAAATATATTGAACCCCCATCTCCTACCCCAAGAGTCATCAAACCCATCAAAGATCACCAAAACCAATCCACTCCTTCTACTCCTAGATCCACCCAATCCATCAAAGACACCTAAATCCAATCCACTCCTCCCACTCCTAGTATCACCGAAATCCATTCCCATAAAAATTCATGAATCCTCCATCCTTTTGTCTCCCCCACTTGAGGAGTCCCTCCAACACTCCATTATCAAGCCACCCACACAAGATGAGTCATTCCAAGAGCTTGATCCAAATCATACCAATATATCCCTTCCTCTTAATCAAGATCCTTCCATCCCATCTAGTCCATCTTAATATCACAGTCCTCCATCCACTCCATCCCATGATTCCCTTGACACTCAAGAACCAACCACTCCATCTCATGATCCCTTATCACCTACTGCCACAAATCCAAATCCTATCATGTCACCTAATCCCTCTCTTAATCCCTTGCCACTCAGTCCTCCTGATCAAGATGTTGTTATCCCATCATCTCCATCTCATGATCCTCCATTGTCTCCTAAACCTACTATCCCCACATTACTTTTGTATCCCCTTGGGACTCTCACATTCTTCCATGGTGGTCTCCTTGAAAAAGAAAAACAAAGCATATATACCACCCATCATCCTCCGCCTAATAATGGACTTGCATCATTCTTCCAGAATAACACAAATCCTATCATGGATCAAATGCTCAAGAACATGAATTATCAAGGAAAAGGTTTCGGCCTTCATGAGAAAGGTATTTTAGAGCCCATCCAGGTCAAAGAACACTACTATACACGAGGTCTCGGATGTAGTGCTCGTGAATCACAATCAAAAAATGTTGGTACAACCTCCACACACCCTCAAAAATCCTCTTCTACATGAATAAGAGGCTCCTCCCATCACTCCACCAAATCATTTGCTGCCATCCCCACTCCTTCGTCATATCACCTCAAAACAACCATCCATATCCCTCCTTCATCTGCTCCATCCATTTTGGTTCCTTACATCCCTCCATCCACCATCCCCCATCCTTCATCTATGATCCATAAAGCGGAAGGGATCTATGACAAACATTGCTTAAGTGATTATGAACAAAGGCATAAAGACATCAATAATGGAGTAGCAGGAACATTAAGAGAGAATTCAAAACATAGAACCAAGAGAGAGTAAAGAAGACACCAATTTGATTACGGAGTTCGCCACAAATGTGACTACGTCTCTGGGTCGAGCTCAATTGAGTGACCAATCTATTGAAATGTTATAAAATGGCAGTACAATCTCCACTGGAGCCTCTTGCAACACTGCTTTACAATATCTTGTATCCTTTTCACAAAGTCATACAAAAAGTCTCTCACTCACACCCCTCTCAAAAGATCTCTAGGCTAGGGATGATTAACAAAGAGTAAGGAAACTGACTTTGCCTAATAGGATCTACTACAAGATTAGAACATCACTTCATCACAACTCAAATATTCTCCTAATTCCCTCTAAAAATTCTCTCACAAAAAGCCTCTCAAAGACTAAGAGAATGGGATGGAGAGTGATCAACTCCAAATGTGATGATTGAGTTGAATTGAGTTGGATGATTGAGGAAGACTCTCCTAGTCTCCCTTTTATACTTGAAGTTGGGCCTATTTGGTTGAAACCACCTGATTTGGCCTTTTTCCCCTTTATGGAAAAATAAAAACCATTTTCCCCATTTTTACATAAAGACAATAACACCCCCCTAATAAAAACATTTAAATTGTTCTTAAGCCCTTTGTTCTTATATTCATTTAGCCTAATTCATTGTTAGGGGTTTTGTTTGTATTTTAATTTTAAACCTAACCAATAACCATTAATGGTTATTTAGGTTTAACCTTCGGCTCAAACAAATGGTTGAATAATACCTGTCCCCAATCCATTTCAAATCCCGTTAGTGGTGTAACGTTGTCCTCACCTTTTGCTAACCGGGAGGTTACGGGTTCCAATCCCGTTGCGGCCGTTGAAAATGCATTTGGAACATTCAAAGACTTCAAAAAAACTACTCACCATCTAAATTTAGAGCGAGCTCACTTGGTGCAGCGGCGAGTTCGTTGGCTTGCTACCTGGAGGTTCTGGGTTCAAACCCACCGAACCACATTTTGCTTTACCAAAACAAACTCATCCGCAACCGCCCGAGTAATGGAGGAAAGGGACTCCACATGTCGCGCTCAGAGGATGCCATGTGTCAGCAGATGATTCACCAAAAAATCCAAGTCAACATCCACGTCAACCTGCCACTTCGATGCCACATCATCAGAAGGACACATGTCAACACCCAATTTGCTGACCATGATGATGTCATCAGCCATGTCACCATGCCACATCAATTGTACGGACTGACACGTGTTAGCATCTGATTGGTCCAACTCGACATCTATATGATGACCTACCCGTCAAGTCAGCATGATGATGTCATGCTGACGTCAGCAACCGTACCACATGGTGCCTTGGTCAACGGAGACTTTGACCGGCTATATCTCATGCATACGAGCTTCGATTTGTGCAAAATGAATGCCGTTGGAATTGTGATGATGAGACCTTCATGATGATGCCACCTTTGATCATTTTTGATAATGTCAAAATTTCATCCTTTTTCTCGTCCCTAGGAGATGAGTTGACTACCCTTTGACCAAAGTTTGACTACACATAACTTGAGCAAACGGACTCCTTTTTCGCCCATTCAAGTTGCACCGAATTCAGTATTCTAAGCTCTACGCCATGGCACTACTTCTGGGATAAATGGGAACACTTCAATTTTTAGGTTTAGAAGATCCACCTGGATCAAACCTCCCCACTGAAGAACTTTTGGTCCTCCAAAAGTTTACAGTTCCTTCAAAAACATCTCCCATTCTACATCTTGCCACTCGCCACGAACTGAATCACTAGAACGTACATTTTGCCACATCTGCCTGCTGAGGTCTTACCCTTCGGCAATATACTATCAACAAGAGTTGTCCCTATCGCCACATTTGCCCTCTATAGGGGTCTTACATTTCAGCAACACAAAATTCACAACTCATCACAATGCAGTTTAAAATGGAACTTAACATACCCAAAGCAAGAAGAAAAAATCAGTATGGTAAACCTGTCTCTCAGTGCTTCTCATGGTGTGATTCACATTCTGCATCTCTCACCATTCTCTTTGGCATACTTTTGTTGCTCCTCCAACTGCTCGAGCATGGTATTTGTGCCTCAGCTTGAAATATTCCTTCACCTTTGTACTTCAGAATAGCTGATTCAAGGCTCCACCATACAACTCGGGTCACGTTCATCTGAAGCAACGAGGTCACTGATAACATCCTTCAAGAACTTCAACTGAGTTCAGACGTATCCTCAAAATGGCCTCACCTGAGTCTTCAAACTGAGAACATGCAAGGTCACTATTGACCATTCTCAGCAACTCTTAAGCTGGGAAGTACTCTTCAACTGAAGCTTCGCACTTGAAAATTGCAGGTACGGGTCCTTAAAAACCTTGCAATAAGAAGTTACACAGTATTCTCCTTTCTAGATTACAAGAGATGTGGCTTCAAGAGCCTTACAAAATCTCAACCTCTAGAGAAATACAACTTCATAAAAATTGTTACAAACAATTGTATACAGAGTTTTAATGCTCACAAAACAATACTAGCTTATCAACATATTCATCACACTACAAAATATGCAATAAACACACACAAGTTGATATACTAGTTTGATGAGCATTGTTCCCAGCTCCTACGAAGCTGTTCAAAGGAACTCTCTTTCACAGGTTGCTCAGGCTGTGGTTGAATTTCTCCTGGGACTGCCTCAGAAGTGGTAACTACTGCTAGCTCCCCTTTCGTCTCCTTAACTTTCTGGTGGTTGGGTCTCTCAGTAGACCTTGATCGACGATGAAGCTCTGGATGCAACTTCCACCACTTTGCCTCCCAATGTCCACTAGCACCACAGTGGTTGCAGAAGTTCCAAGCTCTAGAGGATTGTCCATCTCCTCCTCTGAATCCCAATCCTTGGTACCATGGTCACTTCTTCGCCTCGATCGGATTGGTGATGCCTTGTTCAAAAATACCAAAGCCTTTCCCTCTAAAGCCCATCTTCCTGAGTAGCTTCGATCCTATGCCCCTCGTGTGCTTCTCGAAGTGTGCAAAAGAGTCTTGCTCCTCCTCTATTGACTTCTTTTGTTTGATGGAAGAAGAGGCTTTGAGATAATTACTGTCACTATCAAGCAGATTTAGAGTCTGAAGGTACTCCATCTGTCGACAGTAAGCACACTCTACTGCACTAGGAGAATTGGCCCAATCATGGCCACAAGCAAATCTAGCCATGAGCCTCGTCACTGAAGAAGCTCCCGTACTATTTGGCGGGGTGAGCGGGGAGTATGAGGATGATGTATCCTTAGAATGTAGATAGAAACCACATATGTGTGCACTCCCTGATACAAGAAGACTTCTCCTGTTCTGCTCCTCTAAGATGTCCTGCAACAACATTTGCAGTCTTTCCTTCTCCATGTTAGATTCCTCCAACAACCGCTGAAGTTCTGCATTCTCTGTCTGTAGGTGTCGATTGGCTTCTTCCATCTCTTGCATCCTATCAACCTTCTCTCGATGGTCTTGATAGAGTTCTTCAACCATGCCTTTCATTGACATGAAATCATCCACCATGGATGTGGTCAATGTCAGCCTTGAAGATTCACCCTTCTTTGATGCCATCTTTGCTCCAAACTCCAAATGTCCACCAACAGCAAAATGAATCACAATCACTCCTGCAAACCAGCCAAACAAAGCTCTGATACCACTTGATTCGTAAAGTGGAAGGGATCTATGACAAACGTTGCTTAAGTGATTATGAACAAAGGCATAAATACATCAACAATGGAGTAGCAGGAACATTAAGAGAGAATTCAAAACATAGAACCAAGAGAGAGTAAAGAAGACACCAATTTGATTACGGAGTTCGCCACAAACGTGACTACGTCTCTGGGTCGAGCTCAATCGAGTGACCAATCTATTGAAATGTTCTAAAATGGCAGTACAATCTCCACTGGAGCCTCTTGCAACACTGCTTTGCAATATCTTGTATCCTTTTCACAAAGTCATACAAAAAGTCTCTCACTCACACCCCTCTCAAAAGCTCTCTAGGCTAGGGATGATTAACAAAGAGTAAGGAAATTGACTTTTCCTAATAGGATATACTACAAGATTAGAACATCACTCCATCACAAATCAAATATTCTCCTAATTCCCTCTAAAAATTCTCTCACAAAAAGCCTCTCAAAGACTAAGAGAATGGGATGGAGAGTGATCAACTCCAAATGTGATGATTGAGTTGAATTGAGTTGGATGATTGAGGAAGACTCTCCTAGTCTCCCTTTTATACTTGAAGTTGGGCCTATTTGGTTGAAACCACCTGATTTGGCCTTTTTCCCCTTTATGGAAAAATAAAAACCATTTTCCCCATTTTTACATAAAAACAATAACACCCCCTAATAAAAACATTTAAATTGTTCTTAAGCCCTTTGTTCTTATATTCATTCAGCCTAATTCATTGTTAGGGGTTTTGTTTGTATTTTAATTTTAAACCTAACCAATAACCATTAATGGTTATTTAGGTTTAACCTTCAGCTCAAACAAACGGTTGAATAATACCTATGCCCAATGCATTTCAAATCCCGTCGGTGGTGTAACGGTGTCCTCACCTTTTGCTAACTGGGAGGTCACAGGTTCCAATCTCGTTGCGGCCGTTGAAAATGCATTTGGAACATTCGAAGACTTCAAAACAAACTGCTCACCATCTAAATTTAGAGCGAGCTCACTTGGTGCAGTGGCGAGTTCGTTGGCTTGCTACATGGAGGTTTCGGCTTCAAACCCACCGAACCACATTTTGCTTTACCAAAACAAACTCATCCGCAACCGCCGGAGTAATGGAGGAAAGGGACTCCACATTTCGCACTCAGAGGATGCCACGTGTTAGGAGATGATTCACCAAAAAATCCAAGTCAACATCCACGTCAACCTGCCACTTTGATGCCACATCATCAGAAGGACACGTGTCAACACCCAATTTGTTGACCATGATGACGTCATCAGCCATGTCACCATGCCACGTCAATTGTACAGACTGACACATGTCATCATCTGATTGGTCCAACTCAACATCCGTATGATGACGTGCCCATCAAGTCAGCATGATGATGTCATGCTGATGTCAACAACCGTACCACATGGTGCCTTGGTCAACTGAGACTTTGACCGGCTATATCTCGTGCATACAAGCTCTGATTTTCCCAAAACGAATGCTATTGGAATCATGATGATGAGACCTTCATGATGATGCCACCTTTGATCATTTTTGATGATGTCAAAATTTCATCCTTTTTCTCATCCCTGGGAGATGAGTTGACTGCCCTTTGACCAAAGTTTGACTACACATAACTTGAGCAAACAGACTCCCTTTTCGCCCGTTCACGTTGCGTCGGATTCAGTATTCTGAGCTCTACACCATGGCACTACTTCTGGGAGAAATGGGAACACTTCAATTTTTAGGTTCAGAAGATCCACCTGGATCAATTTACTCCATCCATTTTGGGTCCTTATGTCCCTCCATCCACCATCACACATCCTCTAACTACTAAGTCCATTTTGGGCCCTTATATCCCAAAATCACCTCCTCCATCTCGTCCTATTCATCCTTTTATCCCTCCATCACCTATCCATCTCACCCACCATAAACATACCACTCTCATGTCCCCTAATCAAGATCAAAAAAGGTGTATACCTACATATCCTTCATCCACATATCATCCCCAAAATCCAACCTCCATCACTCCACATCATCCATCTTCTCACACCCATCCCATTGCTATTAAAAGCACTTTGGATACCAAAGTAAAATTATATAAATCTAAACATTCACATGAATCTAAAGCTCCTCATGTACCCCTAAAAAGACATGTTGAAGAAAAGAAAAATCAAATTCACAAGCCACAAAGGCCCACCAAAGCAAAGATCAAAACCATGTGGATCCCAAAGAAAAAAGATGCAATGCCTTTAAATGAAAAATTTGTAACAACATCAAAATTTTCTAATCCAAAAGCTAATCATTCTCATCCACCATCTCCTAAATCTATTTTGGGTCCTTATGTCCCAAAATTCACTATCTCATCTCCTCCATTATCCCCTCATTCTCCATCCATTAATCCTCTTATCCTTTCATGTCCACCACCATATGTGCCAATGTTGGTCTTGAACTCATTACCCCATCACACATCCTCCCCATCATTCCACCCATACACTTTCCATCATCCCATCCATTATCCCACATATCTCCCCCATCACATCCCTTTAATCCATTCTCTTGCATAATCCATTTATCCTAATAAGGTTGCACCAACATCCAACAGTCGCTTCAAACATGCGCTCTTAATTCCTCGTATGGAACTTGATGCTTGAGTCCTTCATCCATCTCCTTATTCTGTATCTTCTAAATCACATTATCCACACCCTATCCTTATCCATCTCCCTCTGCATACTATCCAAAAATCCAAAATTCAAAAAAAAAACAAAAATCAGAAAAAGTAAAGAGAAATAATTCATCCAATGGTGAAAACTTAGAAAACAAGCATCTTGGATAAGTACCATGATGAAAACCTAGTAAACAAGCATCATGTGTAAATCCCCCATCTATCTTACTTCCACACTTGGGGGCAACTACATTCCCTTCACCCATATCCTCCATCCCACCTATCTTACACATCTTGTCTGTCATATCCTATTTATCTCCAATCCCTCCATCCTCCTTGTGATCTTGATATAGATAGGGGAGAACATGCATTCATTCTTTGGACATCTCTTGGCATACATTCCCCTCATCCATACACTCTCTTAATCCTTATTTTCATCCATCTATCTTCCTTTTCCACCTATCATGCTACCATCAATCTTCCTTCCTTATCCATGCATCCTATCCATACCCATATCACTCCTTTATTTTCCCATCCTTTTATCTTCCATCCCTCCTATATCTAGAGTGGGGGCATCTCCTTCCCTTGTGACAGAATTTCTTGGAGACATCATTCATCCAAAAAATCCCTTCCATCTCCCCATCCTTATCTCCCTATCCATCCAAACAATCCTTTTCATCTCCCCATCCTTATCTTACCATCCATCAAACTGACAATCCATTCCTTTCCATCTCCCCATATTTATTTTCCTCTTCATCCCTCATAACAATCCCTTACATCTCCCCATCTTTATATTCCTCTCCATCCCTCATAACAATCCCTTCCATCTCCCCATCCTTATCTTCTTATCCATCCAAACAATCCCTTCAATCTTCCCATCCTTATCTTCCTATCCATCCCTCATAGCATCTCTTTCATCTCCCCATCCTTGTCTTCCTATCCATCCATTATAGCATCTTGTTCATCCCCCATCCTTATCGCCCTATCCATTTATCTTTATCCTCATCCCATATTGGTATCCGGCTATAGGCTTCCCCCCATGCAACCCAATTCCATCTCTCTCACTATCATAAATCCCACCTTTTTAAAACATCTTTCCAATCTCCTCTCACTTTTCATCACTTATCTATCTATCATATCATCATCCCAATTCATCTTTTGATGATTTGGATAACTATCCCATCCCTGAGCTACACCTAATCACCATCATCATATCTTATCCACTAGGTCTATCTTATCGAATCATATTAGTTCCATCTTTTAGTCTACTTATCTTGGTCATCTCATCATCCTTCATCCATGGTCAGTTGTCGGTCTTTTGTCAAACTATGTTGCCCTTGCACTTTCATGTAGGCAAGGTCAATCATTTGATCTACCCCTGGGGCTTTCGTTCGTCTAGTCTTTGTCATCCATCGAGGTCTTCATTGTCCTCTTCCACTTTTATCCATGGTTAGTTGTCAACCTTTTATCAAACTATGAGGGATCTATGCTTTCATGTAGGAAAGGCTAATCTTTGATCGGCCCCTGAGCCCCTAGGCCTTTAGGGTGTGTCAGTCTTGTGTCTAGTCTCTCTTGTGTCGTGTCATCAATCTATACCCTTATCTTGTTGGTTCTTCATAAACAAGATCCACCAGTATTATCAAATCCAATCAATTTTGAATATCCTACATCATATCGATCTTTGAGTTTAGTATCCATCTTTGGTTTCAACAGGATGCATCCTTCCTAGCAAACCTCATCAATCCAATACATCTCCTTGATCCTATGGCAAAGGACATTTGAAATTGATTACGATCTTTTGATACTTTTTGATTTTGTTTATCATTTGAGCTCCCTATCACAACTCATCAAGATCACCTTGATCTATCATATCATGGTGTGTTTAGACTGGTTAACATAGGTGCATATCTTGATCTTTTGTTTTTTTTGTCTTCCTCGTTGTCCTATGTTGTACTCATTGAGATCCCTGTAGTCTTGTGTTATGTTGGGGCATCCTCTTGTGCTTGTGGTTATCCCAATGCCTGGCCTGAACAAGGTCTTTCTTGACTTTGGGGTATTGGGATAGCCTTCTTGGATGTTGTGTTTGTTTTATAAATTGTACATTGATCCACCATGGTTTCACATACCCTTGCACCTGGTGTCTTATTCTATAGCAAAAACCAGTGCTCCGAAGATGGAAAATTGATTAGGATTGTATTTCATGATCAATTATGTTGCATTTCATGATCTTTTCCTCCATCATTTTCATTCTTTTCATCCATCACACATCTCAATCCAATCCTCATCCATTCAATCTAGCACAAATCATCTAATCACATCCTCGGTCTTGTTCCTTCCTTGCTACAAGCCTTGATCCAATCATCATCATCAAGATGTATCCTTCCCTATCTTTTGGTGTTGTTTTGGGATGTATCCTTCCCTCATCAACAACATTTTCATCATCATCATCGAGATGTATCCTTCCCTCATCAATAACACTTTCATCATCATCATTAGGGTGTATCCTTTCTATCCTTTTGTGTTGACTTGGGATATATCATTCCCTCATCAACAACACTTCATCCATCATCAACCCATTTTGGCTTGTAGCTTGACTGGGGCAACATCACCTTTACTTTTAAATCCATTTGTACTTCCCAATCTCCTATCACTTATCATCCTCTCTTATCACTCACGTTGCATCATCTTCCTCATATACCCTTTCATCATCTCATCCATTTCAAGAACACACCTGTGTTCTCTTGAACTCGCATGTCCTCTTGAGGGGGAACCATCCATCCCTAACCTTCATCTTCACACCCATCATCTATCTTTCCAGTCACTCCTTTGATGACTGGGGAATCTTTCCCAATCTAACCATCTTCTTCTGAGTTCTATGTTTTAATATTCTTTGAAATGATGCTACTTTGTAACACCATCTCAAAGAGGGGAAAAATGTAGACACCTAAATTTGGACACTTACATTTATCCAAATTTATCCCTTTTCATCTAAACATCCTCTTATTTGCATTAATTAAGCAATATTGCTATTATTTAATTAATATCCTTAAATTCTTCTAAATCCCTAAGGTATTTAGTTAATAATTAAATACCTTGCCCTTTATTCCCCTTTTCTTCAAAAGAATTAAATAAATAATACCATTATTTAATTCCTCACACGTCACATCCTCCATCACTTTTTCTTAATCCTAATTCACCTCATAAACCTATCATTAGGGATGTGCACATATCTAATCCATGATTAGGATGTGTCACATCCTCCAACTTTTGCAAGTTGGCTCCTAATCTTCATTAGTCACTAATTGTCTTCTAATCACTAATTAGCTAGTCTAATCAATACCTTGGACAACTCTCTCATCTCCCAAGGAATATTAAATTCCTTTTATTATCCTCATGCCCTTCTTAATGGAATTTTAAATTCCATTTTATCCTTCCAAGGACTCTCCTATTCCCCTTGTGATCATTGAAAAGTCACATCACTCACATGGGTCAAAGTCCTACTTTTTGGAAACCTTGTCTTATCCACAACATACTCCTAATCATGTGAATTTAAAATTCACATTTATTATCCCAACCATTTCTCTCTTCCCCATGATGATGTGTGAGGAATTCTAAAATTCCTCACATGTCAGCATCCTTCCCACATGGGGACAAGAAGTTCCTTTTTGAGAAAATATTCTCCCCTTTCCAAGGTACTTGCAAGTACCTCCACCTCATTTGTACCCTCTCCACCTCACCATGTCCTTTTTCCATCTCATTTCCACATGGCAACATGTGAGGGCTTGTGAGTCCTCAAATCACCATATCCCTCCATCTTGGTCATGTTGGCTCAATCTTGACCATTGAATTCTCTAGAGAATTTTCCCCTAAATATAGAGTATTTCTATTCATTCTCTAATTATGCATTATCATAATCACATTCAAGCATTCAACTTCAAATCTCATACTCCCATCCACCATTATTTCACATCTTCAAGCTTTCATTGAATCCATCTCTTACATCTATCAAAATACCCACATTCATCATTTGAATCTCCATTCAATCCTCATCGTTTTGCATCCGCTTTTAGCACTCTTGCCATCAAGGAGAACACATTATCAAAAATAAAAGGGTGTGTTGTTTTCTCCTTTGCATCATTAAGTTTTGCATCACTTAGGATAGTTAAACTTCACTGCATCACAATTTTAAATTCAATTAAATTCTACCTTTTCTAATCATTGCAAATATTACAAATACATACCAATAAAAAGTTTGTACTTACAAAATTGTCAAATATTCTATTAATCACCCTTACCCCACCGGGGAGTAGGGTATATTCATGGACTTTAACTCTATGCTTCACATTAAATTCTAATAAAAAAAATAGAAATATTTTTCACCATAATAAATGACTAAACATTCAAATAGTAATGCCATAATTCAAATCTCTAACAAAGATATAGCCAAAAGTATGCTCAGCCCCTTCATTCTAGTGGATTCTACAAACATGCTAGCAAATTCATGTCTGTCTATCAATAAATTAGAATGCCTTGGAATTGATGTTCAAATTCTTACTTTAACTATTTTAGATAGTTGTCACGTAGTTGTACATAAGTTCAAACTTGTATGCCAAAAAAAATGAAGCAATGGACATCAAAAAACTTCAAGAAACATTATCAACATTTCAAGACAGTTGCATAAAACTTGAGGGGCTATGCACTTTCTTTAGAGAGGTTTTGTTGGAAATTTGGAGAAGGTTATTGTTGATTGTGTTGTTTCGAAACATGAGCATGGATTGTATATAATGGTGTATTACAGTGTTGTCATTGATATCAAAATTGTTGTGGATAATCTTGATTAGGCCTAACAGTTTTTGGAGTTGCTATGGAAGACATTTTGTCAAGTTGAGTTGGTCTGAAAAGATTAGCTATTTAAAAATTTGACTGCGTCAAATCTTCCGGTTTAGTGTTATAGTGTCTCATTTTTTGGGTCCGTAACACTCCGCAAATGAAGATAATACTTTGTGCTTCTAACATTAATTTTGTGGATGCTAGATACACCTAATTCCAAGGTTTCATCATGTTTGGTGAAGTATTTTGAGAGTTATGAATAAAAAAGTTCGGCATGATATGTCACAATTATATTTTTGTAAAGTGTGTTTGTGCGGGAGATTTCATACTTCTTCGCAAATGAATTTTTGGCCTTGCAGTGTTGAAGTTAAGTTGTTAGATGTCAGTTGAGCTTGAATTACATATGACATTGTGTTTTGAGGTCCACATGTCATGATGTGAATGTACAGTTGAGGATTTTTGGTTTAGGTCCTATGTCATACCGACCTAACACATTTGATGATTGTGTGAAGGATTGATAAGTGTTTCACTTATATGTGGGATCTATTTTAGGTCCATGATCACCTATCTCAAGGTTTTTAGAGATTTGAATTGTGGCAC
The DNA here is from genome assembly GCA_007258455.2 of Sequoia sempervirens. Lineage (NCBI taxonomy): Eukaryota > Viridiplantae > Streptophyta > Pinopsida > Cupressales > Cupressaceae > Sequoia > Sequoia sempervirens. Next base: position 151,514 of record VDFB02090757.1, read on the forward strand.
ATGTTATGGATGATAATTTTTGGATTCGATAAGTTACATTTTGAGTATTACATCTAATTAGGTTGACCTAGTTGATGTTATACTTGATGTTGATATATATATTGGATTCTTTTTTATATTTTGAAGATAGATAGATGTGACATGTATTATTTTTTATGTGAATTTGAGTAGAGCAATGTAGAGTTGAAGATCTAAGTTGTGTGAATGAAAAGCATTGCAAAGAGTTGAATTGTAATCAATGCAAAGATTGTTATTGTGATTCATTGGAACTATGTTCTTGCATATTGTAGATGCATTTGTAACAATTCAAAATAGGCTACGAGCCACCATATTTCTTCTATATTTTTATCTTTGGATAGTGAGTCCACAGGTGCAATGACCATTTCTGTAATATACTATAACCAGTTATAATATATTGTGAGCTAACCCTCACCATGGTTTTTCCCATTTTGGGTTTTCCACATAAAAATCCTAGTGTTCATGTGTTATGTGATGTTGTGGATGTTTCCATGCTTTCTTTCCTTACTGTAGTTGAATATGCATTAGTAATTGGATGGTTGATGTTTGAATGGTTTAAGAGAATACTAATTCACCCCCCTCTTATTATTCTGGGTGTTCAACAATTGGTATCAAAGCTTGGTTCCTTGGAAGGAGCTTATCGCTTTGGGAAGGTGTTGGATATTGAACACACAGCTGATAGAAAGTTTCCTAATCCTTTGGAAGAGATTATTGCTTTTGAACTTAGAGAATAATATTACATGCTTGACAAATATGGGGAACTCAAATTTGGTCTTGAAGATCTAGAAAGAACTGAAGGTGAAAATAGAAATTTAAAAAAAAAATGTCAAAGAAGCAAATGAATGCATCAAGAAATTGAGAGAGAAAATCAAGAAGTTCAAAGAAAGGAATAAGGAAGTCAATGAGTAGTTGAATAAGAAAATGAAAACATCACTGAATTAAAAGTGCAAGTTGAAGAAATGAAAAGAGTTGAGGAATGTTTGAATGAAATGGTGAAAAGAAAATATGATGAGTGCATAAGGCTTGAACAAGAAGTGGTAAATCTAAGATCAGATCTAGAGAAAGCAAGAAGTCATGAAGACGAATTCAAGGAAAGTTCTACAATGCTTGATGAGATGATTACAGGCTAGAAAACATCCAAAGATAACTTAGGTGTTTTAGGATTTGAAAAAGGTGAAAGCTCAAAAGCATACCAGACACCTAATTCAAAAAAGAAGATCAATGAACTAGAGAAAAATGAAGACAAAAAGAACAATGGAAAGATCTAGAATCAAAGAAATGATGCTAGAAGACCTCCAATTAGACAACAAAATGCTCAAAGGTACCCATATTTCAATGGTTTTTATTACTCTTGCAGTAAGTTTGGACATAAAGAAATGGAATGTAGAAGTAGAATGAATGAAAATGTTCCATCCTTTATTGTTCAATGTTTTACATGCAAAATATTTGGTCCTAGAGAAAGTGAATGTAGAATTCAAATGATGAATGCATATAACAATGGAAGAATGATTCAATCTTTCAATGGTTACTGTTATACATGCTATGGATTTGGACACAAAGCTATTCAATGCAAATCTAGAATGAATGGAAGGAATGCTTCTCAAAAGAATGTCATATGCCACAATTACAGTAGGCCTAGACATATTGCTAAGTTTTGCAAAAGCAGAAATACAAGGAATCATAATTCGATAGAGATGAATGAACCAATCAAAAAGGTTGATCCGATTGAAGTAAAGAAGGAAATGGAAAAGATTTGGAGAAAGAAAGAAGAGACAAAAGACAAGGGAGAATCTATACCATTCTCCGGTACAAATGTTTCCTTTGAAAACTAAGCCAAGAGCTATGGATTAAGGGGAGCTAAGTTAATGGATATCTTTTATCCCCTACTAGAAAAGAGATGTTGATGCGGAAACACGAAGATATGTGTTGTAGACCAAAATTCTTGATCTATTGGTGAAGATTGTGGAAGAAAATATGTTGATGCAGAAGTTTGTGGAGCTTTGAAAGCTAACTATGCATATAGTTTTAGGGTTGCCAGCTTTATGAATTGAAGCATTTAATGTAGAATTAGGTCAAATCAAGAGGTTATAAGTAAACTTACTAAGGAAAATTCATTCCACTCAAGCATTCGAAGAGGAACAAATTTGCAAGAGAATTTGAAGAGTTCAAAAAAATTTGAGATACAAAGCATCAAAATCCTAGTTCAACAAACAAAGTGAAAAGGTATTTTATGAATCTTGTGTGCCTTATTTTTCAAAAACATTTTTTTGAAATCATTTTGGGTATATATTGCGATGGCTACACCAAAAGTTATAGAGGTCACGGAGAAAATGCAACCCAAATTCAAATGATACCCTACAAAATTCATAGAAGATGACCCGCTAGGTGCATTCTCACACATTCCATATGGGGTTTTATCGATAGAGGATATTAGGGCATACATTCATGGAAAAATGGAAGAACATTCTCCTAGTAAGCTAAGTGATGTATGGACAAATAAATTAATTGGTAAAGATTTTACCCTAAATCCAAATTACAAAAACCTAGTTGAGAAGAAACTAGATGTGTGGCAATGGTTTCCCAATTTCTTCTATGATAAAAAGTGGATTAGAGTGGCCTTGAGTAGAATTCATGATCTGTTCATCTGGATTAATATGCCTCACATGATTACAAAGGAAGTGATAAGAGAGATCATGGGTCTATGCTCCACCAGATCGGTTCGTGTTTTGAAATTTACTAAAAATAAAGAGGTAATCAAGAAAACATGTGTACATTCGATCAAAAAGCTCTTGGATACTATTTTATTTGCACCAATAGAGATAAATCTTTTTCTACCATCACAATCCATGTGGCACATGAGATGGTAGAGAATGGTGTAGACTATGACCTCTGCAAATTGATAAGGGAGAAATTAATGGAGAACCTAAAGTAGACCAAGAAGAAGAATTATGTGTTTAAGTACGGCACCTTGGTTATGTGCTTACTTTTCCACTTTTTGAAGGAGTATCCTATAATTAGAAAGGTGAATTGGGTAAGTGGAAAGCATGTTGCACACCAAATCGTAGATTATATGAGGGGCCTCAGAGATGTTAATACACAAGATGATGCCTTTACTACCTTCTTCACAATATTTCAGAAAAGAATGCATGAGAGAGAGAATTCCAAGGAGTATTGTGGAAAAATACAAAAATGATATTACATCCCTAGTTTTGACAGATCATTGTATTATGGAGGTTATGGAACGAAGATTTGTTTGGGTTCCTAAGTTAGGTTATGAGGTAACAAAGGTAGAGCTCATTGGTTGTGCAGATGCCCTATTGAATAGTCCTAAAGATACCACAAAACCAAGGTATGGGACTTTTGAGGAAAAACCTATGGAAGTACACATGAAATAAAAGGAGCCATCTAGATCAAGAAAAATGTTGATACCATCACTACTAAATTTGGCTAAATTTTTTGAAGGACGTTCGTTGGTCGTTTGACAAATATTTGTCTGAAAAGCGATGAAATGACGAAAACAATTTCATTGCTATTTTTTCATCAAAATTTTGACGACGCATTAAACGTCGAAATAGCGGCATAGATTTTTTGGTCATCGACATCATAAAATGACTCGGATGTTCATCGAAATATCAATGAAAACTTCATGTATCCACCGATGAATTACAACCAAAATGCAATTGCAATGGCTCTTCTAAAGCGTCGAAACAACACCAAAAGTTCGTTGCTATTTCAACAACATGGGCAAGGAGTTACGACGAAGCCTTCCTCATAGCTAAGCAACTTTGTCAAACCTTTTATGTGATTCGTCGGTAGTGTTCATCAAAATTGCGATGAAATGGGCAAGGAGTTATGAAGAAGCCTTCATAGCAACTAAGCAACTTTGTCGGACCTTTTCTGTGATTCATCAGTATCCTTTGTCAAAATTGTGATGAAATGGGAAAGGTGTTACGATGAAGCCTTCATCGCAGCTAAGCAACTTCGTCAAACCTTTTCTGTGATTCATCGATGGACTTCGTCAAAATTACGATGAATTGGGAAAGGAATTGTGATGAAGCCTTCGTCGCAGCTATACCAACTTCGTTAGACCTTTTCGGTGATTCATCGGTCATTTTTGTCAAAATTGCGACGAAACAATGCAATTTTTTTAAAAATATATATATTCATTGAAATGTACCATAGCGAAGACTCTTGGTGATGACCACCAAAGACAACCCATCAGTGAGAGATCAATCATCGACACAGGATAGAAAAATCACTCTAATAGTCCATGTCTTGTCGATGATTTCCATCAATAAGACAGATCCAATGTCACACCAATTTGACCTCTTGAAGAGTTTTGAAAACTACTGGTTATTAGCAAGACATTCTGAGGGTCTCGCCGATTAAACAAGTGTCTAAGAGAAAGTAAAAAAATGGAACCTATTAATTTTCTTATTTTGGGGTTCTTTAAATCATAGAATAGATACCATCTTCTTGTGTATAATGTACTTATATTCAGATTTGAATTCGAGACCAATTTTCATTGCACATTCCATTTTACTTACACAGAGTATTCTATAAGCAATATATTGATAATGCCAAATGATTTATGGTGTTGTACAACTCTACCTATCATCACAGTTTTATTGTTCCCCCCGAGAGAATTCTGCAAAGACAAGTTTACAATACCAAGTCAAATAATATGAAAAAGACTTACTTCCATACAAATTAAATGGTTATTCTCACAATGGAAAATGTCTAATTACAACAATTCCATGAAAGGTTATCCATGCTTGATAAGAGATGACTGATCATACATACAGACTGCAAGATGCATAGAAAAAGCATTACACTTGAGAACAACCAAGGGCTAACAAGGGAAGGAGTTAAGAAACGTCTAGATTGAAGAGAAAATGTGTAGGGAAAATGTTGAGCAGTGTCAAGAGAATAGAGCTTGTAGAACATATTCTTGACCTAATCAAGCTCTTGAACAAGTTAAATAAAATTAAAATACTAACACATACATGAGATATGTAATGAATTTCCAATATCTTCTATCTTTTCTTTTTGTATTGAAAATAGTTTAAGGTCCATTACATATCATAAAAATGCCTATCTGGCATTAGGATCAGTACAACATCAAAGCATTTCCATAACAAAAAATATATTGTATCAGTACTTTACACAACAAGAAAGAAACCAAAAAGCACCAGTTGTTTTCAAAACTAGCATAGACAATACAAATCATTGTTAACAACACCATAGGTTGTTGCTATTCAAATCAGTGTAAACAATACATAGTGTTGATTACATTCTCCTCATTGTTGACTTCTTCAATATCAAGGCTTGTCATTGTTTCTCCTTCAGGGTCCAACTGCTAGGGGCCGCGTTGTCTTTTTGGGCTTGTAGCTTCATCAATTGCTCTTTGGAGCTCATCAAATGTCTACTGGAACAGAATGGTCTCTTCCAAGCTCAACCTATAGGTGGGTCCACTTCTCAGATCCTCTCTGGTATTGTTAGCAGCACCTTCAATTATTGACTTTGAGAAATTCTCCATTGAGATCTCCACAAGAGTTGAAACCTGCATAGCAACAAAGTAGAAAGTGAGTCTCTTGCAAGACTCAGTAAGTACCCTCTTGATACCCTTAAATCTATCATCATTTCTCACCTTCCACAAATGCCACATGATCTCATTAGATAAGAAATACCAAAATAGCTTACAATCAAACTTGAGCTTGAAATTACAAAATAGAATATCATGCCAATTAATTTTACCATTGCTATTCTAGACCTTTAGCTTATGGCAGAATAAGTACCAAATTTCTTGAGCATAAAAACATTCAAAATGAATATGTTTGATAATTTTTGGAGTCCTGTAGATACTACAGATTTCAACACTTTTATGGTTAGATTTATAGGGATCTATCTTTTTCATTAATGTAGAGGTAGGTAAACGAGAAATAATTATAATTGTAACACTATTCATATTCTAGTAAATTATGTTTGTAATTTGTGTTCAATGGACCTCAGTTTGATCATTATACTACTCATCTAATACCATATTTTAATCCAGGGTTCAACTATCTCAGATCTAAAGAAGCACCTTCAATTAACCATTTAAAGTACTATAAAATAAGGTAAGACTTTTACTTGAGAAAGATTGGGTACACTTGTAGGATTAAAGTTCTCGCAATCATTAGGATTTATTGGCACACAGACACAACTTGCAACATATGAAGTAATGGATGACTACAAGTTAGTGAAATGTTCTTTAATATGTGAGTGGTTTGCAAATTGATTGGTAGAAAATAAGGTTACAAACAAATCTACATGAAAAATTATGAGGACAATCTACTGTAATCATCAAAATAGATGAAAAGTGCAAAGAGTCGAGCTACATCTCTAGAGCCTAAAAAAAACACATGAAAGAAACATAAAAAAAAAAGAACAAACCAGTTTTTGGATGAATACAAAATGGTGCCTTTAGCAAGTGATTCATATGCTTTCACACCTAACACAGGACATTAAGAATATTTTAGTCTTCCTCTGTGAAATTAACTACTTACAAAATAAACCCAAAAACCAATATTATATACCTCCATGTCTAGCCGAGGGTAGGTATAAGAGAAAAAAAATTCTTCAATGCAATGTCGAAAAATATCAATGTGTGTGTAGATTTGTATTACTCAAAATATCATTTCACTGCCTAAGGAAAAATACCAAAGTGATGTTTTAAATTTCAATCTTCACATAGGCTCCCTTATTGCTACACATGCATATACAAGCAGTATTCAAGCTCTAAACTATTCAAATATTAAGGATTTAATTATCTATAATATGGAAAGTTGGTGTTTAGACATAATCCATCATCTTTTACATATCTTTATTCACTCCTATTGCTTCAAATAAATTTGTGTAAATGAGACAAAAATGTGAATCTTTTATGACAAAGAAAATTATTAAAAGGAGGGGGGGAGAGAAAAGGGTAAGGGGAAAGAGAATGCTTGAATGTATAGCAAAATATAACATTTTGATCATTATAACAATGCAATGAATCTTAAGTTTGAAGCATTAATATCATTTACAACATTTATGATCAAGAATGAATGTAAGTAGAGAAACTTTTGCATACCTGTAGATGGTACAAAATTTCATGGTTAATTCTAAGCCTCCCATCAACAAAAAGATCCAAATATCTATGTATCTATCTCAATCGAGCCTCTAAACCCTTCAAAGCTGTCAATTTTTCAACTAACCTGTTATGCACAAAAGTTAAATTTTAGAGTTATGTCACCACTAAAAATAGAAGAAACAGAGCTTTGAAACCAAATCCACACACAACACAATGTGGTATTCATACAAAGCCATACAAACAAACTAAAATCAGAACATTGGAATGGAAACAACTTCAAATTATGATGTAAAGCATGCATTCAGGGTATAAAGAATCATTTTTCTACCACCATAGTGAAAATTCAACACTTTCTTTCATCTTTGCATATTGGTTTGATGCTTCAAACGATGCATTTCTTATATTGAAAAGTACATTACCTTATTGAGCTTCTCTTTGTTTCAAGAATATTTTAATATTCTCTACTTAATAGGGCCAACCACGTGATGGTGGAAGCTCATTTGGCCCCTCCCTCCCCCCCCTCACATCACTCTCAATTCCCCATACCCAATCATATAACATTAATCATTCATTCATCCATTAATAACATATAAGATTCATTCATTCATCCATTAATAACATATAACATTCATTAATTAACATATTCACATTCATTCATTAACATATAATATTCATTCTTTTAGTTTTTATATATTATCAAAAATGTGGTTGTCATGATATGATTACAATCACTTTTTTTTTGTTTCTTTTTTAAAGCTACAAAAATCTGAAGTGGAGTATCATTTTCTAAATCAATATATGTCCCCCTTTAGTTGTTCTTCCCTCTTCTCATGATCTTAATGTACTCCTATTCATCTACTCATGATGTGGACGCTACTACAAGGGGGGTTTGCTGAAATAAGAAAGAAATGTTAAACTGATATGTTTTATTATTATTGTTACAAATATTTCATTAATTAAAAGAAAATTGGAGTGGTTCTCTTCACCTGATGGGTCCACATCATGTTCTTGAACTTTTGTTATAGACTCATGCTCAACATGCTGAACACCCTCTAAACCCTAATCTGTAGTTGAAACATGAAAGGTTACATTAATTAATACACCAATTGAAATTAAATATGTTTAAGAGAACATGAGAGTGGTCCTCTTTACCTGATGGGGTCACATCATGTTCCTGATCTTCTCTAGCCTGATCATGCTCAACACGTTGATCACGCTCTCCATGCTCTAAATTTGAAACATGAAAGGTTACATTAATTAATACACCAATTGCAATTAAATATGTTTAAAGGAACTTTAGAGTGGTCCTCTTTACCTAATGGTGCCACATCATGTTCTTGATCTTCTCTAGCCTGATCATGCTCAACATGTTGATCATGCTCTACATGATCTAAAGTACCGAGATGCACACCATGACCTTCATCTGCAGGTTGTGCTCCACCCTCACCAAGCTGCATTTCAATGTCATGTGCAGTATTATCATTGCTTCAATGTTTAAAACAAATAGGCATGTAATTACTTTATGGTGGAAATTAATATTGAATGGATTGCACAAGTATTCAATTTTAAATAAACTTTATTGAGTTTATTCACCTACATGTCAGATGTACTGGAAGGTTGTGTTTTCCCATTCAAGACTCTTAGGCGTTCAGCCACAGCTCCATAGCCTTGCTAGAAGGCAATCTTCAAGTCGTCTTCTATGGGAACTCTGTTGAATTCGGATCCCTACATTTTTTCATAAGAACATGAATTTTGCTTCTATGGTGTGATAAAACCAAAATTGTTTTCAAGTTATTATTTGGATACTATATTTCATTTATTATACTTACAATTTGTGCAGCTAATTTCATATAACCACCAGAGCCAAGTTTGTGTTGCCTGTGTTTTTCTAGTCTTGCCTTTGTTGCCTTCGATATGTCAGGAAACCTATGAAAAGTTTGAAATATGTTAGATTATGTAAAAAGAAAGAGTAATCATTATATAATTACATTGTTGATAGTATGACATACCTTCCTTGGCCCGGTGGTGTCTTTCCTTTTTTCTTTTCAGCCTTCTTCTTTCCATCTGACACCAGGTCCTTCCACTCCCTCTCTGGAATCATGGGGGGATGCTCAAATTTTTGTTCTTCTCTCAATGTGACCTATATTGGTCCCTCACATACTTTAAATAGGTACCATCTTTCTTAAGGAACTTGGTTCGGTTGAATGTTTTATCACTGAAGAGCACAACTAAATGGTTAATGAGCTCATCTTTTAAATCTTGATTTTGGGCATTCCACCGTGTACGTATGGTGGGTCTAAAGAGCTTTAATGTAATATCACTTAGATGTTTATAAAAAACATCATTTCTTGCAAAATGATCATGGGATTAATAGTCTAAAAAGAGCGATCAATAAGTAAATTTCAATTAGATTATATATAATAATAATTAAAACATTTTAAAGTACCTAGGACCTCTATCTTTATGGGAACGAAATCCTCGGTCACCACAAATGTGAGCGGAAATGTTCCCGTACAAGTAATACAAGAAGATCCAGGAAATGTTGCTAAAATATCACCAGTACTAGTGGCCTCTGCATCCTCAGGTACATGTCTTGACCCATGTTTTGGCATGTGTTCACCGCCAGAGGACGCACTAATAGATGCCTAGATGGTATGTGTTGCCGACATTTCAGATGACAATATAGGCATGGATGATGGGGTTAGATGATGTGATGTATGCACAGGAAGATCAAGATGGACACTTGTACCAACCCCTACTCCTCGGGCAACACTTACAGTACCCTGATCATGGCTAGGAGCATCATGAGGATGCAAAAAATCTTTTAAAAACAACACATATTTTAGTTCATGACATAAAAGAGTACAAAATATAAAACCATGAATGAATTTATGTTATAATTAAAGACATCATGACAGCTTACTTGCAAGTTTTGTGATCTCTTAGTCAATATTTTAACCCTCTCTCTTATCTCATATGTTTGAGGCACTATGAATAACAACTTAAGGATTTCTTCATTGCATTTTTTTTGGGTCTTCCTTATCATATCGATAGGGCTTGTTGAATAAGCAATGTCATCATCACATAATATTGACTGCACCTCCCTATCGATACTCTTGTTTACTATTGGTGGCTTTCCCCGATCAGTCAAATACAACAAGAATATTAAAAACATTATCAAAATTAACCCAATAAACTTATCAAAACAACATAGCAATAAAATTTTTTGCTCATATCTAATTTGTACAATTACAATGAGGTAAACCTGTCGGGTAGAAGCGCATGAAGATAAATCATGATCTGTGCTATGGGCTGGAGCCTTCTCCGTACAATCAATGTCCCGCTGTGACAAAAATTAAATATAAAAAACCATTACCAAAATGAAACCAATAGACTTACAAAAAAAAACATAAGAATAAAATGGTATATTGGAGGTTGGGTAAAATGGTACATAGTGCGTACCACCCCCATAGTAACTGTGTTTGTAATTAAGTGATTCAAATTGTAATCGATTAGCAATACTTCCCTTGCAGTTATTGATTTTATTGCACATATGGATACACGGTTTCCCTCGTGCACCTCAAATATAAAATTGGGTTGCTTATTTGTTGACCCAGGTCATGTACTGTTTATAAACCCTACAATATTCCCTGATACTTTTGGCCTTCCGTCAATGCACATATCCACTCCTTTATTTTGATCCTTATCTTTTAGTTGTACATAATTTGCTGACAGTGCATACCTGCACATACTTCATGTATATCGAACCAGTTGTATCCAATCTTTGTAACTGTAACAGGGTCTGACATACTCCATCAATTCAGTAACTTTGTCATAACAGACCTTTATGCCGTCCATGCAAAATAGGCCCAAACCATGTAATGACGATGGTGCTATGCAATATATCCTCTCGTTGACACAAAAGGTAGGTGTTTATTGGAGGAAGTTCCTTGG
>VDFB02090757.1:162699-195056 GCA_007258455.2 Sequoia sempervirens
GAATGTGAATATATTTAATTAATAGATATTATATGTTAATGAATGAATGTTATATGTTATTAATGGATGAATGAATGATTAATGTTATATGATTGGGTATGGGGAATTGAGAGTGATGTGAGGGGGGGAGGGGCCAAATGAGCTTCCACCGTTACGTGGTTGGCCTTGTTAAGTGGACAATATTAAACTATTCTCGAAACAAAGAGAAGCTCATTAAGATAATGCACTTTTCAATATAAGAAATGATTCGTTTGAAGCATCAAACCAATATGCAGTCTGTATGTATGATCAGTCGTTAGTCTCCGCAATGGTACATTTCCATGAATTTTATTTTATTTTTAAAAATTGATGCTTTGTCACAATTTCGACGAATACCATCGACGAATCAACCGAAAGGTTTGACGAAGTTGCTATAGCTGCGATGAAGGTTTCATCATAACACCTTTCCCATTTCGTCACAATTTTGACAAACTCTTGGCATTTTTTCCACGCTACTCCTTGCCCATTTCGTCGCACTTTTGACAAACTTTTGGTGTTCTCCTGACGCTACTTCTTGCTATTTTCATCGCACATTCAACGAACTCTTTGTGTTGTTTCGAGGCTACTACTTGCCTATTTTGTCGCACGTTCAACGAACTTTTGACATTTTTTTGACGCTACTCCTTGCCCATTTTATCGAAATGGCGATGAATATCTGTTGTTGTTTCATCGGTGGATACACGAAGTGTTCGTCGATATGCCAACGAAAGTCCAAGCCATTTCATGATGTCGACAACCTATGATTCTTCACCATTATTTTGACGTTTAATTCGTCGTCGGCCTTTCGACGAAGAAATAGTGATGCAAATCTTTTTTCCATTTCGTCGCAAATCTGACAAAGATTTGTCGAACGACCATTAGAAAATGGTGTCAAATTCAGTAGTGTATTGACATGTATGCCAAATGTGGTAGCTTAGAGGATGCACACTTTATTTTTAATGAAATATCTAATTACAACATGGTTTCAGGGAATACAATGATAACAACAAATGCTCATAGTGATCTAGGAGAGGAAGCTTTAGAAGTCTTCCATCAAATGCGATAAGGAGGCATGAAATCATATTTTTTCACCATTACGAGTCTTTTGGAAAGCATGTGCAGGCATAACAGACCTTGATATGGTTAAACAAATTCATTCTCACATAGTAAAAATTGGACTTGAATTGGATGTTTCTTTTGAAAATTCTCTCATTAATATGTATGCGAAGTCTGGGAGCATTGAGGATGCTCATCAAGTTTTTGAGGGAATGCCTGAAAGAAGTGTTGTCTCATGGACCTCAATTATTATAGGATATGGAAAACATGGTCTTAGAAGGGAAGTCATCAAAATTTCTGAAAAATGCAAGACTGGCATGAAAATGGACCATGTTACTTTCCTCTCCTAAGCCTATCAGAGTCCTTAGTCAGGTCCACAAACACCTTCAAATCTAATAAAAAAAGTGATGTTGCTTTGGTACATGGTTACCAGATAAAAAATACAAAACTACTTTTGAAGCATGCATATGCAACTTTTAAGCACGACCATAATGGTGTTGAAATAAATCTTATTAATTACATAAAGTTTTCCAAGATATGAGTTGAATTCTGACAAGTATTACAGATGAAAATCTTTAGATAGAATAGCCACTCCTTGTGATTGTGATACCCGTGGTGAGCTATGAACTATCTAACAATTTAGGCAGAGACATTATTTTGAGGAGCAACAATTTATAGTTTGGAAAGCACAAACGTAGCACAAAAATGTTTGAAAAAATGCCTTAAGGAAACGTAGATTCATGGAATGCCATAGTTGCCTGTTATGGACAAGTGAATTTGTTGAAAGGTTTAAGAGATCCTCAAGTAAATGCAATTGGTAGGTATTGCACGAAACTCCAACATTTACCATGCCTGTGCCAAAATGAGATCTTCATAACCCACTATGGGCACTTGACAAGATGCACATTAAAAACGAATTTGACAGATTGCAAAGTTGTAACTACCCAAAGGACTAGCATGCAAAAGATAGAAATATAAAAGAAGAAATATGTCAGGTTTAAAGGTTCTATGCCAGCATAACCGACCCATAGGAAGAAACTGATGGATGCCGCACTCTATTTCAACAAATACTTGTCATGCATAACACGTTCCTTCATAGAATCAGCCAAAAAGAAGCTTATAAAACTTGCTTGATATTTCCCTCGCCCTCTTTTCTATTGGACAATCTTCCAAAAATATTTTGGAGGAAAATGAAAACCCCAGCAATATAGCCGTAGTCCAATCACAAGTCAAATAAACCCTAATTTTTAAAGTAGATAAAAAGTTAGAAATATCAAACTTTGGCTTAAGGACAATATTTGCCCTCTTGCACACATATCAAGGTAAATATAATGTTTTTTTGTTGAGGTGAAAACATTAGTCTCTGCCTATAGATAGGTAGGGACTAATAAAGGGAATTATAGGGACTAATAAAGGGCATTATGGATTGAACTAGATGTCCTCTACCAAATCTAGAAATGTATTTAGTTATTTATATTACTTTTTCTACCACATATTCTCTCACTAGATCATGCATCAAAGTCCATTGGCATAAGTTGTTCATTTGTGAGTTATTTTAGGCACATAATTGGTAATTGTTACATAGGTGCCCTCCAACAAAAGTATTTTTCCTATTTTCTTGGTATTACCCTTTATAGAGGTTTATAAATGAGAGCCAAAATAAGAGTTTGGATTTTTTTAATCTCTTTTTTGAAGAAGGCTAAGATCTTCAATTTTCAGAAGAAATGGTAGTCCATTTTTTTTCAAAATGCATCAAATTTCCAACATGGTATTTTGTTCCAATTATCATCCTATTGAAAAAGAGACTATTTTTTGAAATGCTTATTTACTATTCTACTTGATCAAATGTTGATTTATTTATTTATCTTATTGCAGCAATTGCAATGGTTGTTACTGTAGCTGAAATATTGAAGAATAATAGATTTGTCATGGACAAAAGTAAGTTCATTTATAGTTTTGCAACTCATATAGGTTACTATAAAATGTTTCTATATGTTAGTATGTCAGATATCCAATGAAATAACTTAGTTGAATTGAATGTGCAAAAATATTTACATCTACAATCGGCATGAAGGAAGAGACAAGGGGTAGGGCAATCTAGAAGGCCAAGGTATAATCTTCAAAGCAAATGACCACTAGATTAATCTTGCAATTTTTAGTTAAATCCAATGCATGAGATGGGTATGACTATTCTTATTTTATTGATTATGTGGGTCAAAATAATATTTGGTGAAATCAAGTCGAGTTGACGGCTTGTGTTGTTGTGGAAAAAGAACTTGTTGATGTAGATGAAAAAAGTAAGGTGTCAAACAATTAAGTTAGAAAGAGGAAAGTTGTGTTCAAGTAGATTAAATATTGATATTGTGGACTCCTAAGATTTATAAATTGAGAGTTGAGCACCTCTCATTTAAAATCATTGATGACTGCAACAGACTTTAGGACTGTAATATTAGTTATTATGATGGATTTTTCATTCTTTCTTTAGTTGTATATTTTGAGATCGTAAATAGTTCAAAAATTGGTTGAGATCCTGATAATATTCTTTCTTTAGTTTGTATATTTTGAGGTCGTAAATATTTCAAAAATTGGTTGAGACATGTTCATAACTTTGTAAAGTGTCATCAATTTGCAATGTAAAATTAGTTCTTTTGAGATTCTAGGTTTTGCAATTTAGTCACTTTATATCAATTTTGACATGTTGACAAATGTTAAAGTATAGTTGGAAATTTTGACATTGTTTAAGGTGTGTTTATGGAGAGACTAGAGTGTGTTTACAAAAATACAAATGGTTTCCTAAACTTTGCCAAAAAAATTGGTCTACTTATCATATCCAAAACATTATTTCAAGTCCACAACATTGCCATAAAAAGGAAATGAAATTCTTTAGAGGAATTTATTTGGAGTTCTTTACTCTATTTCATAAAGCGTGACAATATGAAAAATTGAATTAGAGAAGTTTTAAGTTTTTTACTAATAAAGTGCAAGTCTGAAATTGAGTGTTATTTCTAGTGTTTGTTGTTGCTCTACTATGCTTTGTGTTCTATAACTTAAAAGGAGTAGACACTATTGTTGTAATTTTGTCTTAACTATTAGACTTGATGATGAGATCTTATGATCGGGATGTTGCCTAAAGGACTATTATGTATCACAGTTTGATTTTATGAATTTGAGTTCATGTCTAATATTTAATGCACAACCCACTAAAAGGAATAGGTCCAAAGTGCCCTAGAAGTTAGATTGATATAATTGAACTCAACCGATCTAATTGAGAATAGATAAAACGTCATTAACTTTTCCCCTAGATTGTTTCTTCAGTTTGAAAATTATATTGACATAATGATATTAGAAAATTTATCTATCTATATTGTCAAAAAAACCCTACTCTAAGCTATCAATTGCTATCAAGTTCTACAACTACATGCCTTCCAATTATAGACATAGGAAAAGAAATAATTAAATTTTACTTATATTTTATTTTGTATTTTGGAAACAAATTTAGGTTTTTTTAGAGTTTATATTACACCATAGTTAGTGAATGAATGGTTGTGGGTTGTTAAATTAATAGATAGTTTTAAAATTTAAATAGTAGATATTTATTTATTTCTTTTGTTAGTGTAGACACCTGAATTTGACCACTCCCATATGGTCAAATTCACCCTTGCATTCCTTTGTCCCACATCTTTAAGCCATATTAATTGAATAATTTATTATTTGATTAATATTTCTCTTCAACTTAATGTCCCCTAAAGTATTTAATTAATCAATCAAATACCTTACCTTATTGATCTCTAAATTAAATAAATAGACCAATTTATTTAATTTATTCATTAGCTCAAATGAATTAAATCAATTTTTAATTCATTTTCTTCTCTTCCTCATGTCGCATCCTCCATAATCCTCTCTAATCCAGATTAACATAATTAATTTGTGATTAGGATGTGCACACCCCTAATCATCATTAGGGTCACATCCTCCATAATCTCCCACTTTCCCTTAATTTTTCATTAACCCATCTAATCATGCATTTGCACAACCTTAATCACCTAATTAAGCTAACCTAATCTTCATGCCATTTATGACATGTGTCCTTAGTCAACTTAAATTAAATGCTTTCTCTATTTCGAGAAGGCATCCCCTTCCCCATGTCAATTTTTAATTCACATTTATTCCTCTAATGCATTTTAAGGAATTTTAAATTCCTTCTCCCATCCCCATGAGGATTTGTGAGGAATTTTTAATTCCTCACATATCCTCTCAAGGTACATGTGGACAAGGACCTCCTTTATGAGGAGATCTTGTCCATTCTCAAGGTACATAAAGGTACCTCCATATCATCTCCACATCATCCTCTCCCTTCCACATCATTCGCCACATGTCATCTTGTGAGAGCTTGTGAGTCCTCAAATCACCCTAGCCATTGATCTACTCCACCATGGATCAATCCTGGCTCTCCATTGCTTTAGAGGCACTTCCCCTAAAAATGGTGGAAATGTCTTCATTTTGATCATCCACTTTAGAAATCACATTCAAGCACTTACACTTAGCCATTTTCAAATGATCAAGCCATCACCATTGTTGTAGAATTTTGAGCCTCCATATCGTATCTACTCACATAGCCACATCCTCCATTGCATTCCTCATCACTTCACCATCATTTAGAGCTAAGATTTGGTCCATTTTTTCCAAGAAGGAGCACACAATCGAGCATCAACATGGGCCAACAAAACCATCAATTTGAACAAAGTAAAAATTTCAATTTTCATGTGCTTTGTTTGAATTCATGATGGGCAAGGTCATTGATGTCACAAATTGCACCATTTAATCAATTATTTATTGAACCGGGTGTGTCTCAGAGCAATATGCAATAAGGATAGTTGTCACAGATTCTTTGGGGGGTTTTGCACTGTAAACAATGACTTCAGGTATCGATTTTCCTACTTCAGGAGCTTTCAAGAGCTTTCAAGAGCTCTTAAGAGCTGAACTGTAGTGATTGATTCTTGAGGTTTAATTCTATCCTACTTTCTAATTTAAATTTTTTTTGACCTGTTTGTGACTTTATTGAAGTTGATTTAGATCGATTCATGGAGATGACTAATGATTACTTTAATCCTTAATTTAAAACATGAAATCCAAATTAATTCTATTTTGCTTTTAAAAGAAACCCATAATTAATTGTTGGAAATTAAACACTAATTAAAAATAGAAATGAATTGCAAGGAAATGATGATTACTCTAGAAAACATAAAGACTAATCTCCATGAACAGATTTTCAACAAACTCCAACTTCATCTTTCCATAAGTTCCTATCATCGCTTCTAATGAAACTTAATAAACACCAAACTTAACTACTTCGAACAGCATCTAAATCCAATTAATCTAATAAACCTTATAATGATTCCAACAACTTAATCTAACCATAATAAACTGAAACTTGAAAGGTAATTCGAGCAGAAGTAACTATCTAGAATTAACATTCACTAAGTCAGAAAATGATTTAACAACTTAACATTCTAGAATTAACATCCACTTCAAATTTAATACTACTGAATCATAAATAGCATAACTTAACAAAATAAAAACACAAGATCTTTCCAAAGGTTGAGTGGGCCCTGCTCTTCCTTGAGTAAGATCCCTTAACACAATGATTGAATTAAATTCTTGCTTTCATTCCCATTGATCAAAAGTAGAATGCAGAACAAAGTATTGTTTTTGAATTACAAAAATTTGATTGAAATTATCTAACTCCTAACTAAAACTAAAACATGGATATTTATAACAATATCCTTATAAGATTTCTAACTTGGCGTTAACTACCAAGACTTAAGGCAACTAAACAAAAGATTACAACAAAACTAAAACAGAACTGAAGCAGGACTAAAGAGAACTATGCTAGATTTGTGCTAGAAGTAGAAGTTCAACAACCAACTATAAAGAAGTCAATTTGGACTTGAGTGACTCATCATCCAACAGGTCGCATCTATGGTGTAGTCATTCATTATGATTAAACAAAGAGTTTAACCATATCAACAATCTTTAAAAATACCTTGTTCAAGACCCTTAAGAAAAGGATAACAATTATGGTAGTAAAAGATAAACACAACATAATTATCTCATCTAATATCATCATAAAGTAATGCATTTAACATAAATCATTACTTCAAATATATCCACTAATTTAGCTAAACATAAAGAAAAATAAGTAAATATGTCAATCTATAATCTACTGCCAGTCATGCCAATTAACAAAAATAACAAGTCTTTTAAACATAAAATGCTTTAAATGAAAGTATTTCTAAGTCTCTCATCAATTCAACTAGGCCTAATCTTGAGTGTTTGTTTTGTGTTTTTCCTTGTTGCATTTCATTTAGTTTTGCATCTTAGAGTAGGTAAAAAACACTTGCACACATTTCTGACATGCTTGATAGGACTCACATCACAGGTCTATTTTACTTTTGCTTGTTTTTTCAAGTTTTGTAGGTTCAAATTTCACACACAAGGGTGAATCTGCCCCCGAGGGGAAAACTTTCTTGATGCAAAGGTGGACATGAAGTAAGAATAGGAAAACTCACATTTTCCCTTCTGTAAAAGGGTGAATTTGAATCCCCCAATCTAGATCACCAAGTTCAGAGGTGAGTACGCTTGGGGTAACCTGAATGAGCGGACGTTGTAAAGATATAGGAAAACATGATTTAAACACAGAGGTGAAAGCGCATAAGCCCTTCCATCCAAAAGGCTTACACGATCCCACCTTTTTTAGAAGATAGGCAACATTGCATCATAGAATAAGATAGACTCACTCTACACAAGGGCGAATTTGAGGTATTCCAAAATCTTCAATTTTCTAATTTGAGCATTCACTTGATTTTGGTTTTGGGTACTAATCAGCTAACTCATTTGTCTGTGAATCTGTCATTTTGCTAACGGTTATGCAGCAAATTTTTTTTCCAAGACCAAAGATTGAAATTACTAATTCGTTTTCTGCAAGACAATCAATTGAAGACCCCTAGTTTAGCTCTATTTGTGTATCTTTTTTTCATACTAATTTAGGCACATGTAGATTAATTAAATGGTAAATTATTCTATTTGTTGTGTTTGGGAGTGAGTTGTTCATGTATCCACTCCCTTGCACCTTTTGGTTATCATTGGTGTCGAGAAATCACAATTCATTCCATTTCAATCCAGTCTAGCCAGGAAGTTCTAGTGTGTGTAAGCTCTCCCCTTGCACCACGTGAAAACCTAGGGACCAACTGAATGTCTAGTATTTCCTTCCCTTAGTGAGACCTAGCTGGGATTTCATCACCTAAGGGACGATCTCGACCATTTGTTACCAACGAGGTATATAAAGGGGGAGAGCCAAAGTTGTACCCCAATCCAGTCATGTCATGTCTAGCAAAGCGTCAAAGCTAGGGTGATACCTAGATAAGGCGTACAAGGTTGGTATGAGTTTCTAGTACATCGTTGTGCTCCCAATCCATGCTTGTGATGGGTTGGTGTTCATAGTTGTGCCTCACGCACCCTCTTGGTGTATCGAGGATGCAGAAGATAGCCTTGTTTAGCCTAGATAGAGACCTATGTTTTAGTCGTGGCTTGGTGTAGTGCAGGGGATGCACACCATACCCCAAAGTTACTCACCACGTACTCCTTTGGGTTGAGATAGAAATCCTCGTGGTGGACTACAATAGTCTCTAAGAGAGAGCATGAAGGTGAGCTCGTGGTGTTTGTTGATGACCTTGTGCCACTGAATCGCTAGCTAGCCACCTTCATGAGAAAGGGTGATCTAGAGAACCACCCTGCTATCATAGAGTATTAACCTTGGGGTGTCCCCTCAAGGTGGTGGGCCTACATCAAGTTAGCAAACCCATAATACTAATTTTAGGATTGTGCTACCTAAAGTGTCTTCTTGTGCGATACTAGTGCTTGTCATTAGTCTGAGTTAGTCTAGCCCTTTGCTTATTATTTGTCATATTTTTTTCCTTTACCATAGCCTACCCCTTCCCTTAGTTGAAATTTTGCTTCCCACAAGGGTGAACTTGCATTGTGGATAGGTGATCCTACCATGGAAAGGGGTGATTCTATATCTTGAGTCCAATCTAGTCATCCCTTAGGAAAATTCATCCTTGTTAGGGGTGAACTTTCCTATGGGTCTCTTAGTCAGGTGACCTCGCATTTGCCTATTCCATGAATAGGAAATCCTGCCTAGTCCATAAGCAATTTTGTGTCCAATCCATGTCATCTGAGTCTTCCTGTTCCCTGAATAGGCGATCTGCCATCCTTTTGGGTGAATCTGAGTCTTATATGTGTCCTCCTCTTTTGTACATCTCTTAGAATAGGTGAACCTATTTCCTGTAGGGGTTTCTCATCTCTCGTATGTACCATCCATGTCTGTATAGTTCAAGATATAGGTGGTTTTGTCCAACCGATAGGTGATCTCATCTAGGATTTTCTGTCCCTTGTCCATACATCCAAGGAAATAGGTGAACTTGTTACCCTAATAGGCCTTCCTATCCATGTCCATACATTTCAAGATAGAGGAAATCTTGAACCATAAATAGGAGATATCGTGTTTCATGCCTACCTATTTCTTGTAGCCTCTGAAGATATAGGCGATCTTGCGCTACACGGAGGTGATTCTGCTCACCCTTAGATAGGTGATCTCGTTACTTGAAGGGGAGATCTTGTCACACATAGAGGCGTATGCACATCCCATATAAAACTCTCAAGAGTTAATCCTTTGGACCATTGAAATCCTGTTGTTTTCTGAGTCTGATTCTATGATTGAAAAAAAATTATCATCATCCATCTACCTATAGTTTTCATTTTAATCCATCTTCATTTTTAAAAATATCGAATCCTCAATCAAATCATATAGGTTCATCTTACGACATCCCTAGACTACATACCCATCATTGATTCATCAATCCAAATCCTTTGAAATTTGTTTTAGGGGATTTTTATCTATTTGGGTTAGGTAACTGGCCCTAATCATCATCACTCATGCTCACTTAGGATTGTCATCCATCTTGAGTTAGTAAGCCTTCACGGCCTAATTAATCTCCTCTTATCTTTAAGCAGATTTTGTATTGTGATCATCCTTTTATAATCCAAATCCAATCATCAACATCATACATCATCTAATTAAGCCCCTAAACTTAGTTTAAATTTAACCTTATCTAATTCAATCCAATCAATCAATCAATCTTATCAATTATCCTATCCAATCCAATCAATCAAGCTAAATTGAATCCAACCTAATCAACTATCCAAATCATCCCATCAATCATTCAATCAATCAATCCATCATCTTATCAATACTTTTAGTTATCATTTAGAACATCATTTAAGTGCATCTTAGGGCTTAGTGTCATCTTAGTCACCTGGTCATTTTGCATTTTCATGCCCCTTACCTAATCACAGGCAATGAAGCTCATGGAACAACAACAGTCCCAAGGTGCTCAACCTCAACCTCCTTAGGATCAACCCACCAACGGTGGTTCATCATAGTCTAACATTGAGATCCATACCTAATCTCCCCTAGAGGAAAGCATGGTCAACCAACTCGAGCTCAAAATTAATGATTATCTTAGCAACCCCACTAATGTGCAAATGACGGATCGTCTTCTCGATGAGCGTGGGGATAAAATATTGGCTATATTACTCTTGAAGGGTATCAAGCCATCGTCAGGGTTTGATTTATTGAAATACATCAACATTACACCCCATGTGTCACTCACTCTACCACAAGATCCAAATCCCAGTTCATCAATTCCATAAATCCCTAAAGTCGTGCCACAAGATACATGGTACCAACCAGGATTTGGAAATGTTATCCTTTATAAGCTTCCATCCACCCACGTTTGGATTTCAGTAATGGGTGCAAAACTTGGTCCTAACAATTCCCAAGGCCCTGATCCAAACAATCCTCTTGGTTTTGGCATTCCACAAGGTCCTCCCAATTTTCAAAGCATGAATATCCCACAAGGTTCAACTCCTACACCATCCGTACCACCTCTACTGTCAAATCAATCGAGTCAACTTCTACAGATTATGGGGGGAAATATTCCTAATCCTTTTGTTGTGTCACCTCTACCTCCTGGTTCCACACACACATCAAACCTACCACTTCCTCTGTTCACATCCCAACAACCACCCCAAGGAAATATCCTATCCCTACATTAGCCTCAGGGTAACTCATAACAGGCACCACCATTGCAACCCCCATCACAACCTCCAAAAAATACCAAAATTCCTTTGCAACCCCCGCATCATGCACAAATTTTGTAACATCAACCCCCCCACACCAGCAGTAGGGTAATCTATCACAAAAACCACAACAACCACCTCACCATTCACAAATCCCATCTTATTAACAACTACCTCATCCATCCCAATCCCCTCTCGACCTCCTCAACATCAACCACCATCCTACCAACAACCACCTCAACATTCACAAATCCCATCTTATCAGCAACCACCTAAGCAATCCCAAACCCCCTCTCAACCTCCTCAACAACAACCACCATCCTACCAACAACCCCCTCAACATTCACAAATCCCAACGCAATTGCAGCAATCATCCTAACAAATTCCAGGCAACTCTATTTCCCAATACCTATATCATCCTCAAAGCACATATTATGCGCAAGCCACCACATCCAATCCCAATCCTAATTATTATTATAAAATCCACAACAATCCCAACAACAACCATCTTATGCTAATCCTTCGTAATCACAATAAACACCTACTATCAGCAAGCCAACCCGCAACAACCTCCATATGCTTCCCAACAAAAAAATCCTATAATTACTAATCCAATCCATATTACTCCCAGCAACCACCATCATATTAGTAGGGTGCCTCTTCTTCATATTACCAAGCCCCACCGACATACCAACAACTTTATGTCAATCCTCAATCCATGTATCCAAATCAATATCAACAAGTCCCTTCTTATCCACCTTCGTCATCTTATGATCAAACCATTCTGCCTCCACAACCATCACATTAGCAATATATCCCTTATGATTAGTCCAATCTAGCAGGTCCTTCCTCCTCAACACCAATTAATAAAGAGTATGAAGAGATCAAAGCAGCACTAAAGGACTTGCAAATGGGGATGTCCAAGAAGTCCTTCAAATTTGAGGAGATTTTCCCCTATCCATTTGATCCATCAATTTCACTCATCCACTTTCCTAAGCATAAATGCCTAAATTTGATAAATACAAGGGAAGGGGAGATCTTAGAAACCATCTGCAAGAATTTATACACATTGTCAGGAGGTCATGCATAATGACAACTACCTTTCGTGATTATTCCCTAGGAGCCTAACGGGGCAAGTGCTAGACTAGTTCATGGGTCTTCCTAAGGGATCAGTTTCTTCCTTTGTGGATTTTTCAGAAAAATTTGTTGCACACTTCTCCTTCAATATGTAGAAGGACATCGATACCTTAGATATCCTAAAAGATATCCAACATGAGGGAGAAACATTTTCCAGCTACCTGCAAAGGTGGTGAGCCTTGGCTAGTCGGCTAAAATCCCATCTCAGCAAGAAAGATTTGGTAACCATCTTTGTTGTCAATTCCCACCCTAAATTGACTCATAATCTATGCCTCCATTGTGTTACCACCTTTTTAGAATTTATTGAGAAGGGCGCTACCATTGAGAGGGCCCTCATTGCTAAAGGCCAAACAAAAATCTTCATTCAAGATAAGGATAAGTCATTTGGAGATAAATCTCGCTACTGGAACAAGAATAAAATTTTGTCAATGATGGCAAACACATCCAAGTAGCTAACACTTCAAAAAGATCGTAGTATGTCCCCAATCCACAATCAATTGCCAACATCATATCTGTACCGCATGGTGCACCTTGTCCTCCCCAACAGTTCAATCAAGGGAATAATAAGTGTACATTCCCTCCTTTGGGAGAACCTTTAGATGTTGTTTTCAAGAGGCTACTTCAAGTGAATTATCTGGTCACTTATCTTGTGACAAATCCTTTTGATGAGTCAAAGCCCAAACCTTCCTGGTATAGGGAAAATGAGTATCGTGATTTTCATAAGATTAAAGGTCACTCCACTAATAAATGTCAAGGACTAAAACTTATATCCAAGAATTTATAGATAGACTAGACATCATAGTGGATGCAAATCAGGCTACATCATTCAATAATCAATTATAGATATATCAAAATGCCTTCCTGAAACACAATCAAGGTCCCAGTACCTCAAAAGCAAACCCCAGGCCTAGCAATAATAACAATCAAATTAACAACACGAATAATGTTAGTTGTAAGAATGTACGCTATAATTATGATGACATTATTATGTGCATTAATCAAGGGGAGCCACACATATATATGATTCATGTCAAAGGAAAAGACCCTCAGTGTGTTGTTACTACATGTCGTACCCACATAACAATTCCTAGGGCTTCCACTTCATCTGAGCTAGCTCCTATGAGCTCACAATATAATATTCTTGACCATCTTGGTAAGACCCAGGCCCAAATATCCATCTTGGATTTTCTTAAGTCTTGACCCATTCACCAATAAATCCTTACAAAATATTTTTAGGATACACATGTTCCCAATGACATAGATCCTACCTAGTTTCAAGCTCTAGTAGGGCATTTATCCTCCACCTATCTGTTGGGATTCAGCCAGAATGATATGTCGTTGATCGATTCATCCCATAACTGTGCCTTGCACATTGAGGTCATTTTCACCCGCCATAAGGTAAAGCGGGTCTTGGAAGATAATGGATTTTCCCTTAACCTATGTACATTAAAGTTCATAAAACAGGTAGGGTATACTCATGCTAACCAGGATAATCAAACCATTACAATTAAGGCTTACAACAATGTAGAAAGGGAATCAGAAGTTATTATTTGTCTTCTTATGCAAGTTGGCCCTGTTGTGCAATACACCACATGCCGTGTTTTTGATCGAGATCTACCATACAACCTTCTTCTTGGTCGTCCATGGATCCATGCCATGTAGGCTATTCCATCCACCTACCACCAATGTCTTAAATTTCCATACAATGGGGTCAAAGTAACTATCCATGTAGGCCCTCAACCCTTTGAGTATTGTTGTTCTCGAGAATATTCCTTCCCCCACTCCTAATATTGCCCAAGAGTAGAAGTGGGGGCACCTCAGGCATCATCTTCTAATCCATCCTCCAATTCTTCATCCACCACATCATCTCTCCATCCACTGCATCTGAATCCACCATTACCAAAGTCCAGATCATAGATAGAGGTTGTGGAGAATATGAGTTGTGTACGACTCTTAATGTGGCAACCATGCCTCCATCTCCTCACACCTATAGTTAACCTTCTCAGTTTGCACCAAAGGAAGAAGAGAAGACAAAAACTATTAGTTCTAAGAACATGGATTCTACCACTTTCAGGTTCCTAGAAACACAACAATATCAGGAAAACAATGACATCAATCAATGCATATATAGGGAAGAACCTAAGTCATCGCATCCTCTCATCAAATACTTCAGAGAGGTTTATCCTCATGCATCAAAGTTGGCAGAAAAATACAATTATTAGGGGGGAGGCCTTGGTGTAGAGGAACATGGAAAACTGCAGCCTATTGAGACACCTGGATGACCTAAAAATTTGGGTTTGGGTTATGACAAAAAGCAAAAGGGTCATGCACCATCCACTAGCACTTCAAACAATTTCAATTCGGATAACAATTTCCTTGATGACATACTAGAAGAACAAGCCATCATACTCTCATACGACAATGTAGATCTCCCTTCCCTCTTCTATTCCACATCGATCTTTTCCATCAACCTTTCCCTCCACCACCCCAACCTTATTGATTGGGACTTATGAGGTAGCGCACCTATAGACATCTTTGCTTGAGTGGACGCTTACATACATCTCATGGGATTGGAGGAAGATGAACATCCTAACCGCAAAATAAAAAAGAAACAAAACAAAAAAGGGTCACCTAGTGAAAACCTCCCCGAGGAAATTTCTAACTCATCAAAAGTAAAAATAAAGGGTGTATCTGACACTGAAAACCTCGACGAGGCACTGGAGGATGGAATGTTCATAGATTCCCCTTGTTGGAACTCATTTTTCCAAACAATCTTCCATTTGGATTCAAAGAGATGCAAGAAGTTAATTTGGGAACAGAAGAAGAGCCCAAAATCACTTATGTGGCCAAGTCATTGTTAGAGGAAGAGTATCCCATCATCGGCAATCTACTAAAGGAAGGGATAATTAACTTTTCATGGTCCGATTCAGATATGCCATGATTGGATCCTGCATTGGTTGTACACCACCTTGACGTTCATTCAGATGCCAAACCAGTTAAACAAATGCTCAAAAAAATGCATCCCCAAGTGGCCTTACTTGTCAAGAAATAGTTGGAAAAACCATTAGAGGTTGGATTCATTAGACCTATTGATTATTAAGATTGGATATCTGACATAATACCTGTGGCTAAACCAAATCAGAACATTAGAATCTATACAAATTTCTAGGATCTTAATAAAGCTTGCCTAAAGGATGATTTCCCACTCCCAAACATTGACATGTTGGTAGATCTTATAGCAGTACATGCTATGATATCCCTCATGGATGGATTTTCTAGCTACAATCAAATTATAATTGCACCTGAAGATCAGCAAAAGATAGCCTTCACCACCCCCTAAGGCACTTTCTACTACAATGTTATGCCCTTTGGTCTCAAAAATGTCAGGGCAGCTTACCAACGTTCAATGACTGTCATCTTCCACGACCTCATCCATATCATAATGGAAGGTTATGTTGATGATCTACTAGGGAAATCTAAGACAAGAGAAGATCATCCCAGGATCCTTAGGAAAATCTTTGAGTGGTTGGCATAGTACAAGTTGTGCCTAAATCAAAAAAAGTGTGTTTGTTGTCACGTCCGGAAAATTATTAGGCTTCATTGTATCCAAAAGAGGCATTGAAGTGGATCCAGCAAAGGTCAAAGCAATAATTTAAATTCCTCTACCTCACAATCTCAAATAGTTAAGGAGTCTCCAAGGAAAGCTACAATCCATCAAGAACTTCATAACCCAACTTGCTGATAATTTCCAATCATTCACACACCTTTTGTGTAAATACATCACCTTCAAATGGGATCCAAAGCATCAGCAAGGTTTCGACAAGATCAAGGAGTACCTAGCCAATCTGCCCATTTTAATGCCTCCTATTCTAAGTAAACCACTCCTACCATATATCTCAGGAACATCAATTGCATTGGGGGCATTGCTAGCACAACATGATGATTTCTCCAAGAAACATGCCATCTATTATATCAGTCACACACTTGTGGGCTACGATTTTAATTACTCACCTATGGAGAAAGCTTGCATGGTAGTTGTTTTCAACTCACAAAAACTGTGTCATGATATGCTTGCTCAGCCCATCAAGCTAATCTCAAAATTTGACCCACTCAAGTATATGTTATCCATAATGTCATTAGTTGGCCATATGGCCAAGTGGGTTATGCTACTGAGTGAGTTTGACACAGAATATGTGGACCATGAAGAAATCAAGGGACAAGTGATAGCAGATCAGTTGGTTGATGCTCCTTTGGTGGATACATATCCATTAGTAGTTGAGTTTCCTAATGAAGGGGTCCTTACAGTTGCAAAAATAGATACATGGACACTCTATTTTAATGGGTCATATACTCACAACGGAGCTGGTGCAGGTGTCCTTTTGTCACTCCTTAAGGTTATTATATTCCAAAGTCATTCAAACTAGCATTTCCATGCACCAACAACATTTCCAAATATGAAGCTCTCATCACTGGCCTAAGAATCACAATCCAATGGAATATCACTCATCTACATGTCTTTGGAAATTCTCGACTAATAATCAAACAAGTCGACGACGAGTTTCAAAAAAAGGATGATAAGATTTTACCTTACAAATGCATGGTGGATGACTTCAAGAAATATTTCACCTATATCGAGTTTGAGTAGATTCCTAGAGTCCAGAACAAGGCAGCAAATGCTATGGCTACGATTGGTTCCCTCCTTTACATGCCTAAGGATTGAATGAATTGTGAGTTCCTCATTGAACAACTATTAATCTCAGCGTATGACATCCCTAATGATGAAATGGTGTGTGATATCATAGGTCTTGAATCACCCTGGTATCATGACATTTATCCTACCTCCACGATGACATCCTACCACTTTACCTTACCCGAAACCAACAAAAATCATTTATCCAACACACTTCCCGATACATAATTGTGGGAGATACACTTTATTGTAGAGGGTATGATGGAACTCTCCTTCAGTGTTTTAATGAATTATAATCTCGTGTTACATTAAACGAGGTGCATACTGGTGTTTTTGGGTCTCATGCTAATGGAATGGCCTTAGCAAATAATATTCTAAGAGCAGGATATTACTGGCCCACCATGGAGCATGATTCGTGTGAGTTTGTGAAGAAATGAGTACTCTATCAACAACATGCAGATCTCATTCATGCTCTTGCACA
The DNA here is from genome assembly GCA_007258455.2 of Sequoia sempervirens. Classification (NCBI taxonomy): domain Eukaryota; kingdom Viridiplantae; phylum Streptophyta; class Pinopsida; order Cupressales; family Cupressaceae; genus Sequoia; species Sequoia sempervirens. The sequence goes on from VDFB02090757.1 coordinate 180,282, forward strand.
AGATTTTTAGCCTATCATTGCACTGTTTCCCTTTTCACAATGGGGTTTTGAATTAATTGGAAAGATTTACTCTCCCAAATCATTGGTATGCAGATTTACAAATTTGTTCTTTACCATATCCTCTACAGATATGGTATTCCCTCCACCATCATCATTGACAATGGTAAGCCATTCAAAAACCAATATATGAAACACCTTTTTAAAACATATCATATCCAACATTGTTGGTCCAACCCCTATTACCCACAAGGTAATGGCCAAGCTGAAGCGACCAACAAAACTCTTATCAAAATCCTTAAAAAGGTGGTCAACAACACTGGTTGAGATTGGAACCTCCATCTCAATCCTGCCCTCTAGGAATACCATACATTCATCTACACACCCACAAGCACTACTCCATATTCCCTCATTTATGGCATCAGTGCTATCTTTCCAATTGAGGTTGATATCCCATCACTTCAAATATCTCTGATGAATCTCATCAGTGATGAAGATGCTCAATTTTCATGGTTAAGTCAACTGGAATTCCTAGATGAAAAATGCATTAAGGCCTACAATCATCTCCAAGTGTATCAATATCATCTTAGGAGAAATTACAAGAAGAAGGTTCATCCCCACCAATTCAATGTTGGTGATCTAGTCCTGAAGGATAATTAGTGCACCTAGCAAGATCGAGAAAAGAAGGGAAAGTTTGAAGCAAATTGGTTGGGTCCATATGTTGTCACAACCAAATATGGTTTTGGGGAATACCAGCTTGCAACACCCAAAGGGAAACCCTTGGAGGATCTATCAACATCATGCATCTAAAGCAGTTCTACACCTAGGTCAGTTGGGTTATCCTACCTTGAAAAATACCAAAAAAACTAAAAAATCTGAAAATAACAAAAAAATCCAAAAATCCAAAAGTAGTAAAGATAAATAATCTATCCTATGGTGAAAACCACCTTTGGTAGCACCTTAGATAAGTATGTTTGGTAAAAACCTAATAATAGGTTCCATTCATAGAGGGCTTAATCATTATCTACCTTGCATCCTATTTTCCTTATGCTTCCATCCATCTTATCAACATATCCTATCCTCACATCTTATCCTCACGTCCTACCTTACCCATCCTCAAATTGACATCCCATTATCCATCGCTTGGTATATTTTGATTGAGCATTGGATGATTCAAATCGGCTATCCCAAAATCCTAAGCTTTTATCTTGAATTTGAGCTTTTCATCGCCTGTATATCAATGTCGTCCTTTGGTTTCATGTCCTCATCTAGGGTCCTCCATCGTGTTGGAAATCATTAGGTCGCATACTATCTTCCATCCATTTTTTCAAACTATTTTTCCCGAGTGCTTTCACGTAGGAAAGGCTAATCATTTGATTAGCCCCCGAGGCATTTTTCTATCCATTTGTGTCATCCATCGAGGTCTCCACTATCCTCTTTTCACTTTTATCCATGGCCAGATGTCAGTCCTTTATCGAACTATGAGGGCTCTACTCTTTCATGTAGGTAAGGCTAATCTTTGATCAACCCCTAAGTCCCTAGGTCTTTAGGGTGTGTCTTGGTCCTATGTCATGTCATCAAATGTATCTTTATTCAGTTGATTCCTAACAAACAAATTCCATTAGTATCTTGAGGTTCAATCAGTTTTGAGTATCCTGAGTCATGTTTTTTATCTAGTTTATCCTCCATCTTTGGTCTTAATAGGATGTATCCTTCCTAAATCAAACCGCATCAATCCCATCCACCCCTTGATCCTATGGCAAAGGATGTTCAAAAAATTTTGTGATCTCTTGATGTTTGTGGTATTTTGTTTATCATTTGAGCTTCCTATTATACCTTTTCAAGGTTGCCATGATCCATCATATCATGGTGCGCTTTGATAGGTAAACATAGGGGAATATCTTTATTTTTGGTGTGATCTTGTCTTCTTGGTTGTCCTGCATAGTACCCACCAAGATCCCTGTGGTCTTTTATTACGTTGGGGCATCCTTTGTGCTTGTGGTTATCCTAATACCTAGCCCAATCAAATCCATTAAGGCTTTGGGGTTATGGGATAGCCTTCTTTTTTGTTGTGTTGTTCTTCATACCTTGGTGAATCGTGTCTTATGCTATAACAAAAATTAGTGCTCCTAAAATGGAAAAATGGTATTAGGTTTGCATTTCATTCACCATCTCATTGCATTGCATATATCCCCACCCATTCTTCCCCTAGCCCATGGTTAGTGTTTTTGGTTGTGAAAATGTTCTTCCCTCATCTTTTCTTCCTATCAAAATTCCTATGGTTTTGACAGATGTAGTGTCACACCCACCATCATTCGTCTCACTATGTGGCACATTGTCACACCTGTCATTGTTCACTTAGGTTCATTATTCATTGCATTATCATTTTCATTATTATCTTAAGTTGTTTAGATTAATATAAATGTGTTATTCTAAGCATATTAAGTTCATTTCATTTCATTATCATTCCATTGCATTATCATTTTAAGTTTTTTAGATTAATATAGATCTATTAGTCTAATTATCTTAAGTTCATTTCATTTCATTATCATTCCATTGCATTGTCATTTTCATTATCATTTTAAGTTGTTTAGATTAATATAGATCTATTAGTCTAAGCATCTTGAGTTCATTTTCATTATCATTTTAGGTTGTTTAGATTTATTATTCTAAACATATTAGTTCATTTCACCACATACATTGCATTATATTACATCTATCACATCCATCCATAACATGATCACATGTGCATATTGCATCCATCACATATTTTCATCTCATATCATACATGCATTATTAACCATGATAATATAGTCATCCATACATTACCCATCATTCATGCATAATCCATTGTCATATCATGCCCCATATACATACATAACGAATCACAATAAAATCACCACCTGCATGACACATCATTAGCTTCATATCCACAACATATACATCAAATCATAGATCATGTCACATCACATCTGGCATCCACAAGCGTTGGACATAATACATATAATCCATATATTTCACATAGGCATAGGCATAAATCATCATCATCACATGCATACCTCATAATCATCAACATACTCATGAGTATAACAAACATCCATAGCATCACATAATAACCACATAATGTTGACAATGTCCATTGCATATCATAAATATATCAAAAAATAAAGTGTCCAACACACAGTCTATTGCATAGTCCATCAAAATCCATAATAAAGAGTCCATGAAAATCCATAATAAAATTCCATCAAAATGTCCATGAAATTACATCAAATAAAGGTACAAGTGCTGAGCTCTAATCAAATACAGACTACATCTGACACATCATGGTGTCTTGAATGAATAAAGAATCAAGAATGAAAGAATAAATGAATGACTGAATCTATCCAATATATGCTAGAGAATTTGTAGCGTCTACATGTATGTACCATCCACCCTAGGTACACCTGTCAAAAATTGGGAACCCTGTCTCCACTCCCTCTATCCACAACTCCCTGCATTTGACATCTGAGGAGAGTCTGACCCTGAACCTCGGTTGTGGGAGGTGTCTCTGGATAGTCGTTGTATCCTTGAGTGTGGGTGCAGTTGATCAAGAGGGTGTTGGCATCTGTGTCATTACCCCTGGCATACGGTTGTACTGTCTGTGTTGGATCAGGTACCTCCTTGAAATAGGCGCTCATATAATATCTGGCCTCTATCCTAGCATCGGCATCTCCTATCATCAATGTCCTCGCTACATCCCTCTCCACCCAATATCTATCCCTTAGCCCACTAATCTGTCGTCTCTCCCACTCCCAAGACTCCTAGGCTAACCACATCTGCTCAACCTATCCCTCCAACTGTGATATCCACTACATAGCCTCATCCCTCTCGCCTTGCAATGTTTGCACCTAGGTCTCTTTTGTCTTATCTCTCTGCAGTGATCCCCCCACATCTTCCATAGCTAACTCTGCACACTCCACTCTCTCTTGAGCCTCATCTCTCCACATCTATCCCTCAACCCACTAATTTGTCGTCTCTCCCACTCCCAAGACTCCTAGGCTAACCTCATCTGCTCAACCTATCCCTCCAACTATGATATCCACCGCATAGCCTTATCCCTCCCACCTTGCAATGTCTGCACCTAGGCCTCTTTTGTCTTATCTCTCTACAATGATCCCCCCACATCTGCCATAGCTAACTCTGCACACTCCACTCTCTCTTGAGCCTCATATCTCTCTACATCTCCTCCAACCCTCCCTACAACTCTCCCACTAGCCTCTACAAATCATCTCTCTCTATCTCTACCTCTTGTAACCTCCTCCTAGCCTCATCTGCCAGCTACTCGAAGGCTCTTTTTCCATCCCCTTATGCTGCCTACAACTATTGCACCTTGTCCTGTAACCTACCCACCTCCATCTGTAATCTATCTTGATTTTCCTCTAACTCTCTCAACCTATGCTTTGTTATCCCCAGTCAAGCAATGGCTCATGTCAACAACATAGTTGGGTCCTTTGGCGGCGGTGGCACATATGGTGCCATTGCTAATGGGTGCACTACTGGGGCATCCACCTCTATCGCCTTCTGCTCACCTCCTGCCTCCTCCATCTCTACGTATCCATCTCTCCTCTTCCTATCAACCCTCCTCCTCCTCCTCTATGGCCTAGCCAAATCCCTCTCATCATCTGATCCAAACCCCAGAGCACCTACGATTGGGTGCATTATGGTAATACACCTTGGCCTATTCTCCACACACCATGCAACATATTGCACCGTGGTACCTACATCCACCTCTCCATGACCACACTATTATCAAGGTGGCCTCCCACATCTGTTGTGCATTCTCAGTTGTAATCTACTCACCCCATATCACCATTGACTCTCGGTTGATCCATTGGAACCTATAGGGTCCTGTAAAAATATCCTATCATAGTCCATACTGTTGAGTCTATACAACTCAATAATGAATGGGTCTTTCCAATCAAGTAACATCATGAGAAAAAATATCCCCTCCATTTCCAATCATCCTCTCTCCATCCCTAGAATCGTCACCTTAGGTATGGCCTCCAGGTAATGTCTTTGTCCACTAGCCCGTCCATCCTCCGTCGCCACTCCTCCAAACTCCCCACCTCCTGATAATGTATTCTATATCCATACTTAGATCCCCACTAGTATGCCACTAGCAGTGTCTCATCTTGGACTCTCACAATCAAAATGTCTGGCCTTGCCATCCTGGTGTGCCCCCAGGCCCATACTTGGAGTAGAGTCACATGTGTAATGCTAAGTGACCATCTATAGAAAACTACATGCATATTGCTGTACAACTACGCCAATACACACTCCCCATGCAAACTCTCCCTACCGTCTCTCCACTATGTGTCTCACAACCTCAATCATCTTGACACTGAAAAAGCGTCCACTCCTGTTAGGTAGGAGGATCTCACTGATGAGTCTGCATAGAGGTAGTGTTTCCATCTCAATCCCTAAGCATGCATTAATGTCCAACTTCCCTCGGATGGGAAGGTCCACAAGTCCAAAAATTGCCCGCACACTCTTGTCAACCGATTGTCGAGGTGTGGCATTGATCAAATATCCTCATATAGGAAACCTCAAGATCCGCCACACATCCTCCAAATTCATAGTCATCTCCCTTGTTGGGAGATGGAAGGTTGAATTCTCAGAGCTCCATCACTCCATCAATGTTGTCAGTAGTCCTTTGTGTGCTTGGATGTTGGGATACCCAACATATGTAGTAATCCTACCTAAGCTAGTGTCGCACGGTTCACATCAATCATAGCCCTCATACACACCTCCAACACCACCGAGTGTCTCTTGCATGTCCTCAGTGTCTAAATTTTTTGCATCCATGTAGACCATTTTGTCAGGCTTTCCAACATTTCATTCCTATTTCTTGTCTTTTTCATCCCTATCCCAGTTTGACGAGTTCACCTCTGTGCAAAGTGAGTTTTCCCATTTCCCTCTTCAGCACATTCACCTGTCTAGCTAGCGTGTTTTCCCTTGTGTCTTTCTTTTGTGGCTCCACCTATTTTTCAAGTGTACCCACCCCTTTCTTGTCTAGGCGCGAATCCTCCCATCTTTCCCTTAGAGGCGAATTTGCATTCACCCTTTTCCCCTATGGGCAATTTCGCAATTGCCCCTATGTATTTTCTTCCCAAGTGGAAAATTTTCATTCGCCATTTCCCTCAATGGGTGGATTCATATCCATCTATTCCCCTTTTGGGTGAATTCTCTTTCGCCCTTTTCCATTTTTGGTGATTTCACAATCGCCTATCCCAATTCTCCCTCGCCCCTACATTGTGTAGGTTTGCCCTTTTCTGAGAGAGATGATTTCACAATATCCCCCCTCTCTACATGCCCACCCCTACAATGCATGAGTTTTCCCCTTTCCTCTCAGATCTACTGGACGAGCAAATATTCCTTTCCAGAAGGGCGAACCTTCCCTTTCGTGGCAAGTTCATACACCTAGCTACCCATCCCGAAATTAAAGTATATGCATAAAAAAATCCACTAAAATCACAAATTCAAGGTTTGAGACCTCCCTTTCCGGATACTACATGCTCATGGTAGTACTGTCGCACCTCCTCTCTTTGGTGGATCAGCTTGTCATCCCTAATCAGCTCCTCGTCACTCATCTTGTCAACAATCCTCGTCACCTTCTCTCTTTCTCTCATCGAATCGTAGGATGCCAAGTGTGAAAATGAAGATTAGGTGAATAGTGAATTTTCAAATTTACTATTTATAATTTTCATTTTTTCCCCTACTTATCCTTTTAATTTTTGGGTAATTTTTACCTTTTAATTAAACCTTTATTAATTCATTTTCCCCTTTTCTTCCAAGGGCTTCCATTTTCACCCTATTTGCCTATTTTCCTCTATTCAAAATCTAATCTTCTTGGTTTTTCATGCTCTTTCACGTGGTACCATTTGTTTCTTCATATCGAGAAGTCACCCAAGGCCCCTTTTCTTACCCATCCACCCTCTCAAGGGAGCATACCCTACCATATTTCTCCATTCTTCCTTACTATCCATTCTCCTACAACACCAAGGAATCGTCTAAAATTATTTTCTTCCATCAAGTCATTTGTGTTTTATTTTTCATCGAAACATTATTATTCTAACAGTATTTTCAAGAGGTGCAAAATGTAGACACCTGAACTTGACCACTCCCATATGGTCAAATTATGCTTACATTCCTCTATCATGCATCTTTAAGCTATATTAATTAAATAATTTATTATTTGATTAATATTTCCCTTCAGCCTAATGTCCCCTAAGGTATTTAATTAATCAATCAAATACCTTACCTTATTCATCTCTAAATTAAATAAATAAACCAATTTATTTAATTTAGTTATTAGCCCAAATGAATTAAATCAATTTTTAATTTATTTTCTTCTCTCTCCTCATGTCACATCCTTCATAATCCTCTTTAATACAGATTAATATAATTAATTGTGATTAGGATGTGCACACCCCTAATTATCATTAGGGTCACATTCTCCATAATCTCCCACTTTCCCTTAATATGTCATTAGCCTGTCTAATCATGCATTTGTACAACCTTAATCACCTAATTAAGCTAACCTAGTCTTCATGCCATTTATGACATGTGTCCTTAGTCAACTTAAATTAAATTCTTTCTCTATTTCGAGAAGGCATCCCCTTCCCCATGTCAATTTTAAATTCATGTTTATCTCTCTAATGCATTTTAAGGAATTTTAAATTCCTTCTCCCATCCCCATGAGGATTTGTGAGGAATTTTTAATTCCTCACGTGTCCTCTCAAGGCACATATGGACAAGGACCTCCTTTATGATGAGATCTTGTCCATTCTCAAGGTACATAAAGGTACCTCCATATCATCTCCACATCATCCTCTCCCTTCCATATCATTCGCCACATGTCAACTTGTGAGGGCTTGTGAGTCATCAACTCACCCTAGCCATTGATTTCCTCCACCATGGATCAATCCTGGCTCTCCATTGCTTTAGAGGCACTTCCCCTAAAAATAGTGGAAATGTCTTCATTTTGATCATCCACTTTAGCAATCACATTCAAGCACATACACTTAGCCATTTTCAAGCGATCAAGCCATCACCATTGTTGTAGCATTTTGAGCCTCCATATTGCATCTACTCACATACCCACATCTTCCATTGCATTCCTCATCACTAAACCATCATTTAGAGCTAAGACTTGGTACATTTCATCCAAGAAGGAGCACACAATCGAGCATCAACATGGGCCAACCAAACCATCAATTTGAACAAAGTAAAAAGTTTAATTTTCTTGTGCTTTGTTTGAATTCATGATGGGCAAGGTCATTGATGTCACAACTTGCATCATTTAATAAATTATTTATCAAATCGGGTGTGTCTCGGACCAATATGTGATAAGGATAGTTATCACGGATTCTTTGGGGGGTTTTGTACTATAAACAACATCTTTAGGAATTGATTTTCCTACTTCAAAAGCTTTCAAGAGCTCTCAGGAGCTGAATTGTAGCGATTGATTCATGAGGTTTAATTCTATCCTATTTTCTAATTTAAATTTTTGTTGACCTATTTGTGACTTTATTGAACTGTATTTAGACCAATTCATGGAGACGACTAATGATTACTTTGATCCTTAATCTAAAACACGAAATCCAAATTACTTCTATTTTTCTTTTAAAAGAAACCCATAATTAATTGTTGAAAATTAAACACTAATTAAAAATAAACTCCAACTTCATCTTTCCATAAGTTCCTATCATCGCTTCTAATGAAACTTAATAAACACCAAACTTAACTACTTGAAACAACATCTAAATCCAATTAATCTAATAAACCTTATAATGATTCCAACAACTTAATATAACCATAATAAACTAAAACCTGAAAGGTAATTCAAGCAAAAGCAACTATCCATAATTAACATTCACTATGTCAGAAAATGATTTAACAAATTAACATTCTAGAATTGACATACACTTCAAATTTAATACTAATGAATCATAAATATCATAACTTAACAAAATACAAACACAACATCGTTCCAAAGGTTGAGCGGGCCCTGCTCTTCCTCGAGTAAGATCCCTTAACATAGTGATTGAATTAACTTCTTTCTTTCATTCCCATTGATCAAAAGTAGAATGAAGAACAAAGTATTGATGTTGAATTACAAAAATTTAATTGAAATTATCTAACTCCTAACTAAAACTGAAACATGGATATTTATAACAATATTCTTATTAGATTTCTAACATGGCGTTAACTTCCAAGACTTAAGGTGACCAAACTACATATTACAACAAAACTAAAATAGAACGGAAGTAGGACTAAAGAGAACTATGCTAGATTGGTGCTAGAATTAGAAGTTCCACAACTGACTATAAATAAGTCAATTTGGACTTGAGTGACTCATCATCCAATAGGGCCCATCTATGGCATAGTCATTCATCATGATTAAACAAAGAGTTTAACCATATCATCAATCTTTAAAATTACCCTGTTCAAAACCCTTAAGAAAAGGATAACAATTATGGTAGTAAAAGATCAACACAACATAATTATCTCATCCAATATCATCATAAATTAAATCATTTAAAATAAATCATTACTTCAAATATATCCACTAATTTAGCTAAACATAAAGCAAAATTCTTCCTTTGATGCAGGCTTATGATATGTTTTCAGACGATGAACATTCACTAGCATAACTCTCTTTTCTCCATCAATTGGTATTAATTGGACAACTCCATTTTCAAATATCTAATCTATCTCATAGGGTCCTAACCATCTGGTATGGAACTTCCCCTTAAACTCTTCAAGTCTAGAGTCAAATAACAATGCCCAATCTCCTGCTTTGAACTATTAGGACACAATATGTTTATCATGTGATTCCTTCCTTTGCTATTGAATCACCTTTGTATGCTAAAGTGCCTCCATTCTCATTTCATCAAGTCTACTAAGCTGCAAAATTCTGCTTATCTCAGATTCAGGTAGATGAATACCAATTTCTACTATTTTTTTCAATATTTTTAACTCAAATTCTAGTGGCATTATTGGCTTCTTCTCATACACAAGTTCATATGGGGAAAACCCAGTTGTTGTTTTCCACGTTGTATTATAGGCCGATACTGCTTCATCCAACCTATCTACCCAGTCTGTCTTCCTCAATGAAACTGTTTTTGTTAGAATATTCTCGAACTCTCTATTTGTGATCTCCACTTGTCTATTCGCCTGAGGGTGATATGGCGAAGATTTTCTGAGTTATTTGGTATCTCTACAAAAATGCTTCCATCATTGCTGATACAAATTGTGGTCCCTGGTCTGAAACAATCTCTCTTGGTGCACCAAATCTTTGGAGAATTTTCTTGTACAGAAAATCTGTAGCTTTATCTTCTTTTTTTGTTGGTAATGCCTTCACCTCAGCCCATTTTGTTGCATAATCAATACAAACAAGGATGTATTGTTTCCCTTTTGAAGGTGGATCTACTAGTCCAAAAAAATCAATGCCCCATTTTTCAAATGGTTCCAGAGCTATTTGTGGCTGAAACGGAATCTCCATGGTTGGTGTGGGTCTTCCCATCCTTTGGCATTCATCACAGTGCTTGACAAAGAATGAAACATCCTTTGTCATTGACGGCCAAAAGTATCCAGCTCTTAAGATTTTGTAAACTATTCTCACTACTAAATAGTGGCCTCCTTCAGGCTCATGATGGCAGGTGTGTACTACATCATAAACATCTAACTAAGATACACATTTGTGTAAAACATAGTTAGGGCACAATTTAAATAAAAGAGCATTAATCCACTAAAATCTAGAACTTTCATGAATTAACCTCTTTTTTGTTTCTGACTGAAGTGACTTGTACATTTTCCTATAACAAGGTAATTTTCCAAATTAGCAAACCATGGTGGATGAATTGATATAGCAAATAGATGTTCATCTGGAAATGTATCATCCACTATTTCTTTATTATCCTATGAAACAATTTTGGAAAGAAAGTCAACAACAACATTGTCTTTTCTAGGCTTATCAATGATAGTTACATAAAATTCATGTAATAATAGTAACCATCTGATAATGCATACACCTAATATAGCCTTATTCATTAGATATGTAATTGCAACATGGTATGTATGTACGTAAACTTTGTAACCTATAATATAATGCCTGGATTTTTTTATTGCATATACTATAGCTAAAAATTCATTTTCTGTTGTTGTGTAGTTTCTTTTAGCAGGATTTAAATTTTTGCTAACATAATAAATTGCATTCATGGCGTCATTGTCATCTTTTTCTCCTAACACTGCTCCAATAGCTAGATTGGATGCATCTACATGTATGTAAAATGGCTCTCCCCAAACAGTTCCTTTAATGATCGGAGAAGTTGTTAGAGCTATTTTCATTGTCTCAAAATATTTTTGGCAATCTTCAGTCCATACAAACTCCTCTTCTTTCTTGAGTAGTGTAAACAGTGGAGCTACAATTTTAATAAATCCTTCTATAAATCTTCTGTAATACCCAGCATGGCCAAGAAAACTTCGAACTCCTATTTGGTTCTTAGAGATTTCAATGTTATGTATTATCTCAACTTTCTTGGGATCAACCTTTATCCCCTCTTTTGAGATGTGATGTCCCAGAACAATGCCCTTTGTCATCATAATGGAATTTTTTTCATGATTGAGTGATAATCTGTGATCCTTACAAAATTGTACGACCTTTTATAAGTTTTGAATTGCCTCATCAAATGTTTTAGCATGGACTGCAAAATCATCCATATAAATTTCAACACAAGAAGTGGTGAAGTCTACAAAAATGGCTAGCACTGCTCTTTTAAATGTGGCAGGCACATTACATAGTCCAAATGGTAAGATTGTATGTGATTATGTGCCCCAAGGACAAATAAAGGTAGTTTTGTCTTGATCTTCAGGGGCTACTTGTATCTAGTTATATCCACTGAAGCCATCAAGAAAAGAGTAGTTGTTGCCTGCTAGTTATCTAGTACTTGGTCGATGAATGGCAATGGGAAATGATCTTTCTTTGTGGCTTTATTCAATTCTCAATAATCTATGCACACCCTCCATTTACCATTCTTCTTTGGGACAATAACCAGTGGTGAAACCCACTAACTATCAAAGATTGGGTAGATGAACCCTACTTTGAGCAGCTTCTCTATTTATTTTTTAACAATGTCACAAAGAATAGGATTGATACGCCTTTTTCCTTGTCTGAGTGGTCTTACATCTTCTGTGTAAATGTGGTGACTAAAAATTGAAGGATGGATTCCTCTCATATCAATATACTCCCAAGAAAATGCTTTTGTGTTTTTTTCTAAAATTTCTTTTAATTATTCCTCCTGAGTTGGGGATAAAGATGAATTTATATTGAGAGGTTTATCTCCAACTACTATAATCTCTTTGGTGTCTTTGGTGGAATCCATCGATTTTTCAACAAGAGTATTTAGAGGACAAGAGTGTTGCCCATGTAATGTTGTTTGACAGTTTTATTTTTCAATTTATGAAGATAACTCTTGTTCTTCACATTCTTGAACATGTTCAGTTATAGTAACCATGGCTAACTCCACAATACCATCACCTTCCAACTCTAAATCTTCATCCACCCAAAGTTGGCTGTTTGGTTCAATTGATAGTTGTGTCGATGGGTAGATTGACAAATCTTTTTGTTTTTGACCATTTGTTATGATCATGCTTCCAAATCTACAATCAATTAAAGCAGTAGCAGTAGCCAACCATGGTCTGCCTAAGATGATTGGATATCCATAATCTTTCTTTCTAGATTTAAGAACCAAAAATTCAACCGGATAATCCCATGTGTTTATGGTAACCATGATCTCTTCTATTATACCCTCTAGTTTTGTAGTAGATTGGTCAGCTAACTATAGAACAATCGTTGTTGGTCGAATAGTTGTCATCCCAATTATTTGTGTTGTATCAGATGTGATAACATTTATGGCAGCTCCTAAATCAATTGGAACATTTGATATTTCAATTTCATTAATACTCAGTGTAATTATAGGGCTACCAGGATCATTATATTTATGTGGAAGTAGTCTTCCTGATAACACATCAATAAGTTTTTTCCCTACTTGAATTGTTGAAGGCATTTTCTTATTCCTTCTTGGAGTTTTCATGCAAAGGGATTTAACTAATTGATTTATCTCTGGTATATCTTTGATTTCCTGAAATAGTGGTATCTCAATGTTAATCTTTTTCAACTCTCTAAGAAGTTGAGAATAGAATACATTCATGTAATTTGCTGGAGAGATTTCAAGAGTGATTTTCTCTTCCTTTAATCTCTCAGGGTAGGGAGCTTGATTGACAGTTTTTCTTCCTCCAAGGTTTGTTTTTCATTTAAATTTTCAATATCTTCCCCTCTTTCTTGAATTTTCTCTGTTGGTGTAGTTTGCATAGTTTGATTTCTCAACTATATGTCATTAACATCAATAACATTCATATTAGGGGTATTTGCATCATTATGTTTGTTTCTTGGATTGGAAACTAGTTGAGCTGGCAGTTGAGGTTGGTTCACCTAATCATTAGGAGGATTAGGGGCATTGAGTGTTGGAGGCGTTTGTCCCCAAGGGCATTTTTTTCCCTTGTTTTTCCATGGTTGGAATTGGTTTTGATTCTGTTACCATGAGAACTGATTGGCTTGCCACTGTGGCTTCTAATTTGATTCCATTGGGGATTCATCCATTCGGATTGATTCCAATAAATAGGTGGTTGATATTGAGGGGTTCATTGGTTCTGGTTTTGCCAAGGGTTTTTATTCCAATTTATCGTGGATCCATATTGTCTCTTATTAGAATTATACCTTGAGTTTTGAGGCCTTTGACCAACATAATTCAACTCTTCTTCGATTACTGGTGGTTTCTACAGATTGTTTTTTATGCCAGCCAAAAGATTACAAGAACCCATGAAGTGTGGTTTTACAAAAATCTCACAAATATCAACCTAATTTAATAGAAATTCTCTCAAAAGGTGGTTTCCCCTACATTTGGAGCAATAAATTAACAATGGTTCAGTGCTTTTCTTATCTCCTTGCATGTTGAGATGCAAAAGTAGATCAGTCTTCATGTTTGCTAATTCCTCCATTACCTATGATACATCAATGGTATGAGCCTTGTTTCTTCTGGAGTTTCTAGTCCCCACTCCAGTTCTAGAGTAGTTCCTATAGATCTCCACAATGTTATCCAAGGAAAGCTTGTTAATGTCTCCCTTTCCCATTAGATTCAAGGACTCTCTTGACTCATCCTCAATCCCTCTCAAGAAAACTATCTTGCTAATTTCATTATCCAGCCTATTAGTACACCTCTGATGCACAAATTGGAACTTATCAGCATCGTCTTCTAGAGTTTCATCCTCCAATTGTCTCATTTGAAACAATTCCTCCTTCCTATCCCTTACTTGACAGTAATCTTGGTATTTGTCCAAGAATTCAATTTCCATTTGCTGCCAAGTTCTAATTGTTCCTAATCCTAAACACATGAACCATCTTAAAGTTGATTCTTTCAAAGTAGAAGGAAACAACTTCAACTTCTAATTATCAGCTGCATAATCATAGGTTGTGCATAAAATTTTGAATTCAAATAGAAATTGATCAGGGTATTATGAAGTCTTCCCCCTAAAGGTAGGTAGAACCGAGGGTGAAATGTTCTTCATAGGAGGTTCATCAAGCTGTCTTTCAAGATTGATATGATTTGAAAAGGTCCTATTTGCTAGGGGACGTACTGGTTGGTCACCCATTTCTCCTCTTGGAAATGGATTTAT